>JXSR01S051558.1:89128-117990 GCA_000969725.1 Ophiothrix spiculata
ATAATTCTGTATGTTTTGCATATTATTACAAATAACATGATCAACGGCAGATTTTGATGTTGCAGTGACTCTGGTCGGAGTAAAAATCAATTGTCTGAAGCCCGCCATTTTGAGCATATCTTGATATTTTTTATAATATGCATCAAATTTAAGACTACACATGTTCATGTCGCCTAGAATGACGACATCAGAATCAATAGAAATCTTACTTAAAACATGTTCCATTAACTTGTAAACCTGAATGTAGAGATTTATACATGCTGGGTGAGGACATGAAAATATAATTTAAAACTGATCAACAGCACTCTTGTTTTTGGTCGAAATTTTCAGAGAAACCCTGAAACTTTATCTTTTCCATAAACCATCAGTAAAATGCAATTATTTTTGAAATTTTTGATAGCAACACCCTAAAATGAATTGCTGAAAACCATCAAGATCTCTTTTCACCCTCCCAACCATCCAATATAAAGGGTGTAGGTTTATCTTGAAGTGAATTATCCAAGACAAAGAACTGTGTAGTCTTTAGATAATTTTATGATTTCCTAAGGCGACTAAATAAATAATGAGCCGATTACAAGGACTAGTTGTGCACATGTGCATTTTGCCTCATAACCCAAATAATTGCAGATCATCAGCTTCGATTATCCAAACATCATTTACGCAGCAGTGAAATCAAAGTTACAGAACAAAGGAGTAGAGGTGCAGCCAATGGTCTAGATGCTCTTTATGATCAAACTAATGAACATAATTTGAGACAAAGAAGTTCTCAAATGATCATGCCTATGAAACAAATTGCAAAGTATTATGATAATTGCCAAATTAATAACTTGATGAATTTCATAAAGCGGAGCACAGTACCAGAATCTGCCTACGAATTGTTCTTTTACATTAAAAATGCCATTTGGCAGACAGTTGATGATTATGAGTATGATTTAGGTCCATCAAATGTTGATATAGGGCAATCAATCATTTTCATATTATGTTTGACAGAAAATTTAACTAAAGTTGACAAATTCATGAATAATGTGCTTAAATTATTTCAGCGCTCACTAATGATTTTGAATATATATCAAGAGAAGGTATTAGATACTTCCCACAATACATTGCCTCCTGTAGTGATGTTTATACAGGAGTTCATGTGGATCGTTAGTTATAAAACCTGCCTGAAATGCAACATTTTATCACTAACGATTCACATTAACTCCTGTTTTCCTTCCAATTCAATATTCTGTGATGGTGTACATTTTGATGGGTTTTTTTAAATTTATACACCCATTGTAAAGGTCTATTAATTTTTTATAAGATTACATGGCATATATGTAGATAAATACACTTTGACACATCTGAACATCAGAATTGCTATGATATTTGATATCTGTTTAAAAACCATTCATGTAATTTGTATGCCTGTTCATCCTACAACTTGACTTATTTTTCTATCTAGTGGTAGTGCACATATTATGATGCTGATGCAGGACAGCTGAAATGAAGAATTTTTTATTTTTTGACCAAAAATGTGTCTTTCCATTTTAGGTGCCTACAGGGTGGGGTGAAAACAAAGAATTTGTTATCACCAATAATTTAAACTAATTGTCCATGTTATGTCTCATGCAATAAATTTCAAACACGATTTCATTAAGTAAGAATGACTAATCCGAATCGAAACCATTCGAGTCATTAAGGCATTCTTGCACACTTAAAACATGAGTTTTCCATTATCATTTATGATCCAAATCACCATTCCTCAAGACAAAGCTTCATAAACGATATGACCTCATGAACTCGTCAAACGGACCCAAGGCACCGATTCGCCACTGTACTGTAATAGCTAGGCACCATTATGTACTTGAATCTCTCACATACTTTGTCATCAAATTCGTGACAGATTCTCATCTCTTATCTGCCGATATCATGACAATTCTTGTTAACGTGGTAATTTCAGCTTTTAGTAGAGGAGGCTAGGGATTATTATCAATTTTATCAGGTTTTGAGACTTGTTAAATTGGAGCACTTCATGTCGAAGCATTGCAATGCAAGTAGCAGTTGTCATTTAAGTGTAATGCATAGTAATGGATAGGATGTATGCAGCTTCCAATTCATTTTGCAAACAAAGTGGAAACAGTTGGATCAAATTTTATCAAATTGCAGCATTTTTCATCAAATAACAAATTTTCAAAAAAACAAAAGAAAACATGAACAAAATTGGTTAAGTATTTTATTTAATAATAACAATAAAATTGTGAGGTTTGTGTAACAAAATGTACCTTGAAGTGTTCACACTAACAGAATGTGATTTAGCTATGTTTTTCTTCAGTAATTTCATCCTTACTCTTTTGTACTAATATTTTACATAAAAATGCATTTATATTTAGCCTTTTATTTTCAAAATGCATTTTGAAAACTCTCAAATTGAAACTTGTAGCTGCTTGCAATACAACAGCTACTCATAAGTTTTTCTTAAAGTGGCAGTTATATATTAAAATATGCATAGCAATCTTGTAATGCATTTTCATAAATAAAACAAAGCAATATTTGAAGAAATTCTGTGATGCTACAAGTTTAAAAGCTTTGCAAGTGGGTTACTTATAACCTGTTAAGAATATCCAGGGACTGATTTTTTGATAAGGCAGAAATCCTTCATAACTTTGAGTCTCAAATACTTTTAAGCATGTAAAAACCTTCCTTCTTGATCAGTTTTATCTTAGATATATTGATAACTCTTACTTTGTTTAACCCAACTAAGATAGGAACTGCTGCGATATATTTGTTTTCTTTGTAACTTAGTGATTGTTTTAACATTAGGCCTGAAATATAAAGATATTAGAATATGTTTCAATTTCAATTCTGTTTCCATAGAAATGAAAACCAGAACCGATAAAAGACTTATTGAATAAGAAAGCAAACTGTAAGAAGTTATTTCACAGGATTAATTTACACTTCTGTACAGAGTTATAACTTGGGTTAACTTATTATAGGTAACATGTAAAAATGCAGTATTTCTCTTTTTATCAAATATAAACTATGAAAATGAAAGAGTGTTTTCATTATATTTGGTTTGGATACACCTATTCATGTACTTCCAATAGTAAACATTTAATGGTTTACTGTATCAGTGAATTGACACTCAGATTGACATAAAACACATCAGACAAGAAATTTCAGTTTTGTTCTAAAATTTGGAGCATATGATATGAACCTTAAACATGAATTATAACAATTTCAAAGATCCCACACACCGTTGACTAAACAAATTCCCTCGAATTTGCCAGTTTGCATAATCCGTGGGAGTCACTGACCTTATTTTACCAACTAATGCAATGTTATACAGTCATGCAATTTGTAAAGATTTACTTTGGAAATGGAATTCATGAATTCATGCAGGAAAGTGACTTATGTAAAGCTTGTTACTAGGTTAAGTCACTTTAAGTGGCCAAGCCTGAGTTTACCTGGAAATTAACTTTACGGTAGAGTGTGTCATAAAATGTTTTCTTATAAATTTACTCCGTATTCTTTTTTCTGTTCTTCCACAATGACATAATTTTGTAACTGGAGAAATAATTGCATTTATAGCAAAATTTTATACCTTTTTTTCCAAGCAGTTGCCTAAATATCAAGAAAACTATGTTTATTTTCCTCTAAGAAGAACAAACATTTTTATATTTGAGGATTCAAGTTTTGTCCACTCCTTCACAGAAAGTAAACATGATCTCTTACGGGTGCACCATTAGATTTCCAGGGGAGCAGGAAGTTTGTTTTTTTAATCCCCATCCACAGGCAGAAGAAAAAAAATTCCCCTTGAACATGGAAAAGGCAGAAAAAACATAATTTCCAGGGAAAAAAACGCTCCCGAATGTGGCGCGAAAAAAATAAAATCAACCCCGAACCCAACTTCCTGCTCCCCTTGGAAATCTAATGGTGCGCCCCTTAGCACCCCTGTAACCATCTTGAATCTAACTGTATCAAAAGCTATATTTTCCTGCATTCGAGATTGGGACTCAAAACTCGGACCCCTTGCACCCCAATGCAATGTTTAGCAATACCAAGGCACATACGGGCGCGCTGCCTTAGCAGCAATTCATGGACCATGTAACTCTCGGTTGTGATATATTTGGACTATGGCCCATCTTAGGATTTGGTATATAAATAAGCAGGGTTAGGATTATGATACCATTTTATATTATAGCAGAATTATGCAATCTGTGAAAAAAATAGAATGCTCATATGTTTTGCAGGTTTTTTTTTAATTCAATTGATGATCAATAAAAGCCATCTAAAATATTAATTAATATGTCTTTTTTTCTGTGTTTGTTTCTTCTAATACAGGTTACAGATGTTTCAAAGCTGTTATGTTTCTTACTGGTTTTATACTTGCATCCGTCGTTATATTCCTAATATGCGAAGAAGAAAGCGACCTTTCAACGGGAGCCAACGCCGGCATCGCACTCGGCATAGGCCTACTTTGCGGCCTTATCACCATGTTGGTGCATTTCTTTGGACTCTTCATGACTGGTTTTTGTATGGGATTATTTATCACTATAGCAACGCTAGTGATTCTAGAACAATTTTATATAGTAACAGTTATTTGGATTCCAATTGGCATCGCATTTGGATGCGGTGCTTTAGGAGGATTATTAACATTAAAATTTCAAAGAGAACTAGTCATATTGTCCACCTCAATAATTGGTGGCGCTACAATCATTACTTGTGCAGACTATTTTATAGAATTTTTTCGTTTGGTGCAATATGTTTATGATAGATTCAGACTGCAAGACTCAGCCGAGTTGTGTTGGTATAGCTGGTTGATTTTAGGCGTGTGGCCGGCGCTATCTCTTATAGGAATGATACTGCAGTTCAGAGTCACGTCCAAAGGATATAACCATAAAGACGGTGAGTGACGACCCCCTGAGTGATGGTATAATCGAGGCCTCAGACAATGTACAATGTGCTGACTCACATTTTGCATGTGGTCCTGGAGGAAAGTTGCTTCCAAAATAGCTACTGTATTTCCTGAGAAATTGGCATTCCCTAATATTAGCTCCTTCCAATTTGCTACCATAAATTCCCACATACACCAGACAGTCGTAAAAATGAAATAACATGAGTTGAGATATAAAATAGTTTATAACCCATTTTGTGACATGTACAGACATGGAATTATAGAAGAAGATGTGTTCTTAGACATATGTCCAAGATGTACGTGCTTGATGATTGGCAGACCTGAAAGTGTGCTGGTACCACTTGGAATTGCTTAAAGCAATACTATAAAGTGTTAAAAATGAAGCGCCCCCTGTCACCCTTGGCTTTTGATTTTTTTGGCTTATTGGATTTGTTTTTGGTAAATATGAATACCCTCCAAATGATTTAAGGGGTTTTCTCTGAGATGCAGTTGCTTACGACTGCGGGATAACGATTTTTTACATAAATAGTAAAAAGTCAAAAAATTGTTTGCATCCGTTTTCCGTGCGTAAATTTTAATGCACACTGAACGCATGCTTTACTAAAGCGTTTGGTTAATCACGCGCCGCATCGCTGCGTAATATATACGCGGGAAATTATGCAGACGCACATGTGCAATCAAAGTAATCAAATTTTATTAAAAAATGCCAGTTATTGTCATTTTTCTTGAAAACTAACACGGTGACCATATTTTTTTATTTCAGTATTTTGAAGAGCGCAAAAAGTGCTTTAACATATGTAAAAATTTAAAAAATAAATGGCGGATTTACTATTTTACAAGCACATAATGATCGACATTTTGGAGTCTTCCCTATACTTTGTATGCTTAATCGGGTGATATTTTGGTAAAACATGTACTTTTTGAAATGCCTGTATCTCAAAAACGAGCACGGTGACCTATATTTATTATTTTAGAATTGTTATCAGCACAAATAAATCTACCAAATACTACATTTTTAAGAAAATAAATGGAGTATTTGCATCTCAGAGAAAACCCCTTAACTCAAAGATGCTTACTTTTTCTGTTATGGCCATTTGTTGAATTAAATTTGGGATCCCAAATTTAATTCCACATGTATTAGTATAGGAACGCATGCATGTGCTTTTTATCAATTTTTTGAGGGCAAAACATTTTTTTTCACAAAATACACTTGAAAACGCTTTTAGATAGTCACATTCCTCCATTTTATGATGTTTTTATTCTAAACAATTTTTGATCAAAATCTTATAGTATTGCTTTAAGTCAGGAAGGTCCTGTGCACCTGTGCAAATAATTTTGAACACAGATAATTGTTACATCGAATATTCTATAGGATAGTGGACTCTGAACCAACCCTAAGTCAAATGTCACATTTCTGTTCTGTTGTGATTAACTTCCCAAACGGGTTGTGAAAATTCCCTTGATTTTCTTTTTTATTAATGCATGTCTTCTTTTGTTTTAAAACCCATTTTCTTTTCATTTTTCACCTATATTTCAATGTTTTTCCTAATTTAAAATAATTTTCCTTATTTATTTTTTAAAATAGGTATCATTCTTCTTTTCATTTTTTTCGGAAGAGGTCTCACACATGTATGCAAAAAGAACAACACAAAGCTAAAAAAGTTCCAAAATCTCATTAAATCGGTGTCACAAATAAAATCGAATCACTGCAATACGGAAAATTATCACTTTTATTTGTTTCTTAAATTGAAAATATTCAATAAATGTTTGGTGATATTACACATCAAATTCTGTTAGCTTGTCAAGATGTTTGTCATAATGATTGATTTTAATATCTGAAATTCAGAAATAAGATGTGTAGATTACCATGTTTGAGCAAAAAAATCTTAGAATTTTATTACATTTTGTTGGTAAATCGAGACAGATTTAGCAGCTTTTCTCTCATCTACTCGTAGCTTGCGGCACAAGTCTGTCAATACAATATTCAATGCAATATTGAGTATGAAGCAGCCTGTACAAGTATAGTTTTCACACCTTGGGTTAAAAAGGAAGAATTGTAATTATTGGAAGAAACTAAAGGTGTGCTGCAGCTATAAAATGTAATTATTGTTTTGAGAAGCGTCAATGTATACAAATGTTCCGTTATTGTGTGACAGGTGTAGCGCTGTAATTTTAATTGAAATTTTCATTTGCATGCAGTCAAATTGATGTCTGCAGGTACTAGTTATTATTGGCAATTATTTTATTTTGTTTAATTTTATCCAAAAATAGATACTTTCAGGTGTGTGTAATTGAAAATTTTTCAATTTCTTGTACAGTAGTAGAAACAAGTCAAAGCTATATCTTTGTGTGTGTATTTTGTTAAGCCTTACACTGCTGAATCTCCCAGAACTCACACAGATTAATGCAAAAATATAATTATAGACATGGCATGTGTCACTTTTGATTCTCTTGTAGTGAATTAAAGAGGAGCCTCGGCAAAGATGGAGATATGATCTTGAAACTGACAACAGGGAGGCCCCAGGTTCAAATCATTTGTCTCTTCATCACGTTTGAACCTTTTCCTTGTTTAACGTAGCCAAATGGTTATAGTTCATATTTACACATCCGTTTAGCTCATGCTTCAGTTGAAATATATAATAATTATTATTTGTGCTAGTAAATAAGTGACAATGATTATTTTATACTCATTATCTTAAAAATTCAATGTGCTCTTACACTTATAATTATTTCAAGGTATCTTATGTCTAACTGACTTTTTGTTCATAATTTTAGTGATAAAAAGCCCACCCAAGACCAAACGAGTAGAATTGCAGAAGATCCGTCAGCGAGAGTCAAGAGCAGAGAGACTCGCCAAATATCAAGATCTGTACAAAGTGCGGAGGTGTAATGGAGATGTCGTCTCTGCAGTAAGTACAGTCAAGTTACTCAGACAAAAAAGTGGTGCCAGTGAGATTTGAGACACAGATGCAAGAACCTGCGTCAATTTGATTCTGGCATGGGGATATCAGATTGGGAGTATTTGGGTTTGAACCAAGGAATTTTTATAGGGGGAATCGGGATATGCGGCCATCTTGTGTCTCTCATGGAGCAGAGTTATTGTACCTTTCGGAGTTTGGCCCGATGACCAGCCAGCTTGCAGAAATCTTCACTTGACGCATATACAGCGTGTGCATTTTGTTTCACGCTCAAACTGTGTCTGCGTTTCAAGAAGCGTGTATTGCAACTTGCTCTGATCAAAGTACGCCAATTTTCCCGCTAATCTGTTGCAAAGACTTTCGAAGTGTGGCACGCGGAGCGGTAAAATACCGGAGGCACAGTAACTCGCCCTCCATGACCGACAATCCAAGATGGCTGCCATCCCATAGGATTTACATGGTAGTAAAATCAAAATGGCGGCGAGTACCGATTCCCCTTTTTAAATACCTTGTTTGATTTGATCATGATGTAAGGCAGGAATAGTGAAACCACACACATACAACATTGTGCCTCTAACACATCTTTGTGGCATGCTGAATGCAATTATAGCAAATTTCTGCACTCGTTTATGGTCGACAAGGACCCGAATACCCCAAGTTGAATCCCACAGTAATGCCGTCATCACAAATGGTGCTATACAAAGTCTGGTATCTCTCTCCTATGGGCGTTGGGCATCTATACAATATTTTCTCCCTTCCTGGGGAAATATTATGCATGTAAACACTTGCTCTAATTATTCCTGCCTATTTTGACAATTGATGTTGATCAAAATTGCCTATAATAGTTGTTTGATTGTTTTGAGATAGAATTACAAAATGGTACCTGATGGCAGTGATTGAAGTAAAGCTAATCCAGTATTTCCTGTACTGGTAATCCTATCCAGAAATAAATACAAAGTTTGTTTACATTCATATTTCTTAGATATAGAGCACGTTTAGGTCATATCCTGAACTTTACTGGTCAAAACCTCTTTTAAGGATGCTGAAGGTGTAGCTTGTAAGGTTAAGGTAAAGTCAAAACCAAATCTTATTTGCAAGCAGCCTTCATTTGTAAATAAATTATGATTATTAATGACAATAATAACTTTGCAACATCTTTTAATTTGGTCATTGTTAATAATCATTGTTGTTGTTGTTGTTGGGTTTTTTTTTGGTGATTCGGTACTTTCAGTTCCCTCAGAAAAGTACTTCAGACCAAAACGAACACCTCTGATTTTAAACAATGACCTCAAAAAAGATGGTGTGCAGTTAATATTGTCTAAATAGTACTTCTGTCTTTTGATGCTCATGACATTGAAAGTACTCATTACCTGATGGTTATACTAGCTGTTTTGAATGCAATGTTGATTTTGACATAAATCAACAAAAATTTACTTTTCATATTTCATTTTCTTGGTATGCAGCTAGAGTTTCCCAGATATTTACCAAAGGCCAGCCATCCTTCATCTGTATGTGCTTTCCTACCCATTAGTAATTACCCGTTGTTTTGTAATAGAGACTTGCTTCGCTAAGCTTACTGATCCGTCATATGTTGCCCTCATCAGTTATCAAGTGCATGGATCATACACAACTTTACATGATTGCTTCTTTGAAACCAACACAGATCATATACAACTTTACGATTGCTTCCCTGAATTGATCACTGTTATAGTGACTGAGTTTATATCAGATGCACAGTTAGGTATTGCTTTAATTATGATAGTGAAATAGCAAAAGGCAAATCTGGAATTGTGATGTGTCCAGACTGTTGGTCTATTCGTAGTAGTATACAAATGATAGGATAAGTTTTGTTGGGGAAGTGACGTAGACATAGTCAGCGGGAAACGTGCACTTCTGGTTTTTTTTTTCAGGAAATATGTCTTGAAAAATTAAAAATTCTACTTTAGTTAGACCAAGTCAGTTTTGGTTGATTTAAAAAACTGAGTGAGAAAAAAACAACTAAATTGTTTTAAGCAATTAGGTTTAGGAACATAGTTTTTTCCCCAAGCCTTATCATTCAGAGGGGAAAATCCATTTTATGCAATAAAAATTATAATTGGTGGGTGAGGCAGATTTGCCATGATTTCTTGATTCTTTTTTTTTTACTTTTCTTAACAACAAATTTATTGTCAGGGTCTGGAAATATGCCCCTGACTATATTTTTCTGTTCTTGGCTGCCTTAACAGTTAATCAGTCCAGATTTTATCATGCACTTATAAGCTAATCTCAATTTGCAAAAACTAACTGCAATCATGCTTTTGATGAACTATTCATCCAATGGCCATTGAATACTTTTTGTGGTGAAATTCAAGTAGATAGTATAAGTCATGTAGATAATTTGGACCTGACCCATTGTTTATTTATCCAATTTTATCACCATTTTTACAGGGAATATTAATGGCAAGTACACAGCAGTGTTTTTTGCATTTTTTTGGCACAAAATAAAACGGATGCTCTATAATCTAGACCATTTCAAGGGCAAAGAAAAAAAGTTTTCAGTTTGATGTGATCAGATAATAAAGTTGAATTAAACTAAATGAAATATGAAAGTAGGACATCGATTCTATTTAGAGACATATGGGGGCTGATACAGTAAGAGACTTACTTAGTATTTGACGATTTCAACTTGGCACATTAATGATGCTGGCATTGAGTACTGTAGACCAATTCAAATCAATTAGTTCCTTGTTTTCCAATTTACGCCAACTCAGAGAGTAATTATACTTGCAGTATGTTCCTAGCAATGTTGGCTTTTAGGTTAAAGATTGATCATGTGCGCACATCTCTACGTCAGAGAGATGCGAAGTAACGTCAAGTATTGAAGTCTAATGGGGACCATATCAGTATTGACTTATTGGTGGTGCATTCTATAGTAGGATGTTTGGAAGTAGAGTTTACCATATATTTTTTTTTTGGAGATGCCCTTTTGTTGACTAATCATGTTGCAAAACAAGGAGATGGTCGAAGAACAAGAAGCACATGAAGTTTGTTAAAAATGACAGACCAGAGCTACAATTGGAAAATATATTTAACATGATGTAATATCATGGAGTGCGTCATAAAGCTCGCGCGATCTCATGGAACAGCGCAGGACTCTGAATCAGTAGGTTGTGAGTTCAAGCCCCACTACGGCTAACAGTAAATTTCCTTGGGCAAGGTATTTCCTTGGGAGGCCTTAAGTCTGGTTTAATCCATCGACCCAAATGCATTAGGGAGCTGTTGGGAAGCGTTACAATCTAGAAGTGCTCATATAGGTTTAACACCAAATTGGCCATGGCTGCAGTCAAATTTTAGTTTATAAAATCATGTGATGATTTCCTAATAATGGCGTAATAAGCCAGTGCAGTGCCATGAGTGTCTTCAGGCAGATACCAACGTGTAATAAATGTCCACCAACTATTATTATCATGCATCAGACTATATTCTATGAAAGTCTGGTCTCTCTTTGATCTTGGTAAACCTCTTTTGACTCGTACCTGGTGCAGGTAGCCTGGAGAAATATTCCCAGAACACTTTTAAGCTTACTCAACTTGGAAATCCGGCTTCCTAATTCCCTCCCTAAAATGAATCATTTAGATCAGTCTGAGGATTATAATATTAAAGAAACAAATTCTCTGAGTTATTCACTTTACCTGAAAATAGGACACTCTTAGTTGATTCTTATCGAAAGGCTTTAGTACTTTTCAAACATCTTGGCCCAAGATATTAAAGAAACACATATTTCGGTGATATAAATAGAACGATGTTAACTTTTTGAAATATAATAAGTCTGTGGTTGACTATACTTTGCTGAATAGTTTTACTTTAAATCATATTGCTCATAATTCAAAGGAAGTTGATACAAAACTTGGTTTGTTGCATTTTTAAAGCTTATCCCAACAGGAAGTAAGTGAAGAGTACATTGCCCGAAGCCCGACCGCCTACCTTATAAACAAATTTGTTCGGTAGAGAAATTGAAGCTTATTGGCTTCCTTCCTTGAGGAGAAAAAACAAGTTGTTGTGGGAAAGGTGTTTGGCTTCAGAAATGTGGATTGATAATGCTCATCTAAATTAACCCCCAAAATTAACCACTCCATTTTGAGCTAGTTGTGAACATGTAGCCAGGCATGAGAATGAAAACACAGGAAAATTGTGGAAAAAAACAGGAAAACAAGATAAAAAAAACAGGAAAACACACACATTTGGCCACAAAAAACAGGAATTCCTGTTTAAACAGGAAGATTCTCATGCCTATATAGCATTCATCATGATGCTGATAGGTGTAATGCGCAAATGCAAATGCTTAGAGAAATATGCATGCTTTATTAAATGATGCATCTTATCTTGCAATCATTATAATCAATTTCGATACCCGTAAGGATACATAAGAAATATTTATGCACCATCATAATTTGTGTTCCCCCCTCAAGAAAATACACATGGCAGAATTAGCAATATGGATCATCATCCAGGCATAATACAGACTCATTACCCTTATGTTGCCTTGTTTTCTGTCAATTACGCGGTGAGAGGGAGGCGGTTTATGTATCATTGATTAAATCATTCATGTCATATACAAGTATGATCAGGAATCAGTCCATATACATCATGCCATGCTGTGAATTAATGTATTGTAACACTCAATGAATCAGAGGTTACTACTTGCCTTGAAAAATGTGTTCAAGATGACATTTAGAAATGAATGTTATATAGAATCATGATGGATTATGGTAGCGTTTTTACATCTAAATCAGACCCAAAAAGGTTTTGAGCTTGTAAAAGCTTAATATAACCAGTGATTGTAGCTGTTCTTAATTCTGCAGACATTTCGCTAACTTATCATTGATAAAGGAATGGAGAAATCATTGATATATACATACCTAAATACATTTAAACATCATTTATTGTGCACCATTCCAAAATAAATGATCAAAGTGCAAACAAATACACAATACAATAAACAAAGTCAATATGTCAATATATGGGGGTAAAAATGAAACATCAGCATTTTCTTGAAGGGCTGTAATGAGCATGCCTCCCTGATGTTTCTCGGGAGGTTGTATATAGTATAGATACCAAAATACAGACAGCTAGCTCTGTGGCTCCTGGGAATACAATGAACTGAAAAATTGCAAAAATCATTCAAAACCTAAGTCGCAAAGCTACATAGAAATATTTATGCGTACACATAATTGTGGTTCCTCCTCAAGAAAGAATATGCAATATTGATCGTCATATGCAGGCATAACACAGACTCGGGAATACAATAAACTGAAAAATTGCAAAAATCATTCAAAACCTAAGTCGCAAAGCTACGTAGAAATATTTATGCGTACACATAATTCTGGTTCCTCCTCAAGAAAGAATATGCAATATTGATCGTCATATGCAGGCATAACACAGACTCATTACCCTTATGTTGCCTTGTTTTCCATCATTTACATTGTGGGAGGGAGGCTGTTTATGTAATACTGATTGCATGAACCCTTGATGCGAGATGGGAGCATGTTCAGGAATCAATCCTAGTACATTATGCCTTGCCGTGAATTAATGTATTGTATACCACCCTTAATGAATCTCGGGTTTCTACTTGCCTAAAAATATGTGTCAAGATGCCATTCATTCTAATTGTATGGAAATTAATGATATATTGAATTATGATGGATTAGGTAGCATTTGATCTAAATCAGACCTAAGCATTTTTTTAGCTTGTATATAAGCTTAAAATAACTAGTGATTGTAGCTATTCTTGATCGAGTTCTTGATTTTACAGACATTTGGCCAACTTATTGGTGATGTAGATACTAAAATAGGGACATCTAGCTCATGTGGACCCTGGAAAGTATAGTAATCATAATAAGATATATGTATCATTGACTATTAGATTTGAGATGAAGTTTGAATTTTGTCCTTAGAAATTGTGACATAGTATTCATTAAAATAAATTGCTTGTGTGTACTTCTATTTTATAAGGCTATGAGAAATATTTATGCATCCTCATACTTCTAGCTCCTCCTCAGAAAATAAAATGGAAGAATCAGCAATATCGATCATCATCATGCAGGCATAACACAGACTCATTACCCTTATCTCATCTTGTTTTCAATCAATTACACGGTGTAACGTTGATTGAACCTTTGATGGTAGATAGGGC
This sequence comes from Ophiothrix spiculata, assembly GCA_000969725.1. Classification (NCBI taxonomy): domain Eukaryota; kingdom Metazoa; phylum Echinodermata; class Ophiuroidea; order Amphilepidida; family Ophiotrichidae; genus Ophiothrix; species Ophiothrix spiculata. The sequence continues at coordinate 103,116 of JXSR01S051558.1, forward strand.
ACGATCAGAAATCAATCTTTATAATAAATCTTGGGTTACTACATGTACTTGCCTAAAAATATGTGTCAAGACAATATTCATACTATACTTTTAAATGAATGTTATAAAGAATTATGATGGGTTACAGTAGCACTTAATCATCTAAATCAGGCCCAATCAGGTTTTATGTGTGTTATGCAAGCTAAAAATAACTAACGATTGTAGCTGTTCTTGATCTGCAGACATTTGTCCAACTTGTTAGAGATACAAAGAGTAAAATTCGGACAACTAGCTCATGTGGCCCCTGGGATTGCAATAATGTAGATAAATGTGTCACTGCAGTGTCATTGCAATCATAACTGGCAATGCAGTAGAAGTGTGTTTGTCTGCAGGGATGTGAGAGTTCCTCTTTTCAGCTGATTTCCTCGTTTTTGAAAATGTTCAAGTGCTAAAATTTTGGCTTTCCATTCATTTTCAGACCATTTTTGACCTTTTTACCTGAACTTTACGATGCTTTTCCTTGTTTTTGTCAAATGGCCTCTCACATCCCTGTGTCTGGAAATTGTCTTGTGCACGAAAAATGCAACCCACTTCGGACATTGAAATTAGTTGAAACAGGGAGCGCATATTTGAATGCGGATCTGTTAACTTGATCAAACTTGCAAACACCATTCACAACTAAACAAAACATGAGTCTGAATACTCTTATATAGCGCATATGGCCCGTAATTGAAATGCAGTATCTTGTGGTGATTTCTAAAAGTTTATAAAACTTGACTGATCAGTATCAAGAGGAATTGAATTTTCAGCATGCATTTATTTAGGGTTAATCTACAGAAATAAATAGAAAAGGGGAAGGTTTTATTCACAGCAGAATCATGAACTGCATCTGAATGTCAATGTGGTTAACTGTATGATAACTTTATTCCAACTAGTTATAAAATCACAGGAACATAGTGATTGAATATCAACAGTGGGTAAATCATGCCGACACATGTTTTAACGTAAATTATTTCACTGCCAAGAATAAGTAGATGATCTGAAGTGAGAAATCAATTCTACAATCGTGTACCTTTATGTTCTCAGACAACTGCTCGCCTTATTAATAAAAACACACCCTATGACATTTGGATGAATAATGTTTGATCTCAGTTTGCCTTTGAGCCTATGCCAATTGAATAGAAATCACATTGCTTCAGCATAAATGAGATTTCCTTTGATCTACGTTTCCATGAATAAGTAATATAGACACCCACTCACTAGCAAATCAAATGATCTTTGAAACTAACAAATCATTATCAATGTTAGAAAAACCAGGTAGAAAAAAGTACATTGGTTCAAAACACTATGGAATCTTTGTTTAACAGAAAACAAGTAAATTTACAACTGTGAAATCAATTTACCACTCTGTTGCCTTGATTTATGGAGAGTTGGAGAATTCATTGTCTTTGTTGTGACAGTCGAAAATTGTCATAATGCCTATGTTGTTATGAGATATAGCTTGTTATCGATAGGTTTGACACATCTATGACAGGATGAGAAACATATATATGGAAATTCAACATAAGGAGGTATTGAATGTCATTTTGCAACTCTGGGAAGGGGAGAGTCATCATTAGTTGATGTTTGCATCATGTTGTTATCAGCATTAAGAGCCAATATGAGAACAAAAATGTGGAATGTAGAGACCTATCATGATACATTAGTTTACAATGATGCAAGGTGGTCGGTCCTTCAATCTGTATCTCTATGTTTTCATTGTCAAACAAATTGATTGTACTTTTAGTTTTAGAGCTGCAGAGCTTTTGACCCTCTGATGAACATCTTCTTCATTTCCAGAGCTGAAGATGACACTTTCAAGAATATTGAAAGCTCAGCTCTCTGATGTGAATCCCCCTAAAAGGACCCAGAAAGCCTAGTATTTTTATGTAGTCTTAACTGGTAATATAGCTACAAAAACACAGATCCATGAAGTATGACTAGAAACAACCAAGTGATGGTCTGTTGTGATGATACCAAGTAATCTCACAGATGCATTACATTTTTGTATATATTTTACATTTTTAAAAGTTAAAGCGTTTTGCTTGTTTTGAATAAGAAGATGCACATTGATGAGTGATATTTGTTATGTGGTTATTTGTTGGTCTTGTAGTTATAGCTGAGAAGTTGAGAGCCTTCCTTTATGTACCATCACAAGATTTCCCCCTCCATCCCCTTCCATGTGTGTTGATTAAATCATCTTAATGCATGACATGTGTTAAGATTTCTTGGTGGTGTTATATTTCGCATATCATTGATGATACTATGTAATAACAAGGTGGAATGTTTGCATTAATATCGATAGTCGTAAAGTTACACACCGTAATGAAATAACGCAAACATGTTATTACATGCAGATGTGAGGAACACCAATTTACATTGAAATTCAAATGGCATCAATTACGCTACGAAAAAAAAAATGAAATTATAACAGAAAAAATGATATTACATTTATAGATAATGATTCCTAACTGTAATAACAAAGACTTAATATTTATTTTAAACTATGTTTCTATAAATACCGTTGACCTAGTTAATAAAGGAAGGAGATTGAGACTATGTATCTATTTTGGAACCAATGTAGGACAAATTATGTGATATATGAAAAATGATATGTACTGACAAGAAGATTAATTGAACTAACATCTTTTCAATTTTATATTTCTTTCAAGTCCAATATATAATGTTCAATTTGCATTTACTTGGTTATAAAGTCAGTAAGCATGGTCTGAAATGATTCTTTTATAGAGGAGTTCAAAATGGAGTGCTGAAACTCAAAACGTATCATCATTCTTTAGATTTATTTCAAAATTTAAATTTAATCTGAAGAGATACACACTAACATCATATTAAGTGAAAGGCATATTTAGGGGACTTAAAGTCAAATGCCCTTTTGCAAAAATAAGGGGATTATTTTTGCAAAAGGACACAAAGAAGAGATCAGGATCTTCTCATCATGCCTTGCTTCCAATGGGATTTTTGTGCAGGTTTTGATGAAAGAGTTTAGGAATAAACATAGCACAATTAGCAGACGTCATCCAAAATTTGCATTTCAGATGTTTTCTAAACCCTCTCATTGAAACATGTACAAAAATCCCATTGGAAGCAAGGCATGATGGGAAGGTCCTGATATCTTCTTTTGATTTTGCTCCTTCGAAATTAACATTGTATTTGGAAAAGGCTGCAAAATCCATGATTCATAGGTAAGGTGTAAATATTCCTAAGAAATCTTAGAAGTGTTTCTTTTTCGTTAATCTTTTTTGGCAGAGCACTGCCTGACTTTGAGTTGGCGCCAAAATAGCTTGATCCCCTCTTTTGAAAATTTCTGCATCCACCCTTGATATTGTGTCCAAGACAAAGGCTAGAATCTCTAGAGTTCACTTGGTTTAATTTATCTTTCAGTGGTACTTAGTAACTGCATTATGTGCTCTGTAATAAACTGATATAGGTACACATTAATGGAGCATTCCTAGTTCATTGCTGGACGTCAATATTAACTAGTGGTGGCATTTAAAGTGTAAAAGATGAGACATTTGTAGACATTGAGTGATCCATAATGATGGCACTGAATGCTCAATTACAGTGCAAAATGTATAAATTATTTATTACTTCTACGCAGAAGAAAAACTTAGCTATACTTTAAAATTAATCATTCTGCCTCTATGTTATTTCTTTTGCAGAGTTATCTTCAAAGCATTCAGGACCACTTATCCCCAGAGCTTCAACGCATCGCCTCAATCACCCATATCCCACCAGAACCAGATATCCCCGCCATCCCGGCACATCAGAATGAGCAGATGACTACACTGTTAGATCATGATGAGTACATTGATGAGCCCCAGTCACCGCAAACCCAGCTTCCCACGACCAACACCAGTAGTACATTAACGTCACTAGACATGCAACAACAGTACACTAAGATACCGGAAGAGACTTCAGACCAGATTATTACTGATGTGTAGTATGGTGGTGTGTATGGGAAGGCTTGAGTGCCTGTGATATGTGTTGGTAAAAAGTACACCATGATTAAATGGTGGTATGGGAAGTGCAAAAGGTGTGGAGGTATGTAATAGGAGGAGTTATAAGTTGTTTCCCGTAAAATAGTGTACCAAAAATTACGACCATGAGATCAGTTTTATATGCAAGTGGTTTAAGAAAGCATTATGTCTGGTACAAGGCAGCCTTTTGTATTAAGATTGTATGGTTAACAAAGGTTCAGTTTTTACACTAAGTGGATTCATATTTGTGATAATATGCATAGATGCAACTGATAGCTAATTGTTGTCGTGCATGGCATTTCGTAAGGCTTGGTCCCACTGAGCTCCTGATGCTTTCACGATATGCACTGGCAATGTATTCTTCATGCATCAGGAATGCACCATGAGTGTACCATGAAAACATTAACTACACATAGCAATTGTGTGCTATTTCGTAAGGCTTGGTTCCACTGAGCTCCCAATGCTTTCACTATATGCACTGGTGATGTTCTCTTCATGCATCAGGCATGCACCATGAGTGTACCATGAAAACATCAACTACACATAGCAAATGAGAAAACATTGGTGATGTCTCTCCCGATATCTTGGCAAAGTTCATAAATGGTTTATCAACCACTTTCCAAATAAACATTGTGAATGCTTCGTGATACATTCTTGATGCATGCAAGAGCATCTCAAATTAAAAAAAATAGCCAAATTAAGCATTAGTGGTGAACTTGCAATGCATTGATGAAAAGCTTGACATTGGAGAGGTATTAAGAGAGATAAAAGGGCATCACAAGGAGTGCTAGAACTCCAATGCTAGCATTTACATTTCTCACTATGCATTTGCGATGCATGGAGGAATATGTTGTGAAAGCATTGGAGCTCTATTAGGACCAAGCCGTTTTTTAACATTAACACGTCTATATCAGACACCAGAAATTTTAAGAGTTGACGTCAACAGCCTGTAAACGCAATTGAAGATGTTCCAAATCAATACATTAAACAAATTGTGCATTGTAGAATGCGTAAAAGATTATACAGTGGAACCTCATTAACACAAAATCACTGGGGCCCAAAGAGTTTAGTTTGTGTTATTAGGATTTTGTGTTATCCAACTCTATTTAAATAGGAAATCAATACTTGGGATACAACATCCGTTTTGTGTTATAAGGGTTTTTGTACTAAAAGATTTTGTGTTAATGAGGTTCCACTGTAATACTCTTTCATAATTAAAGGCAGTTTCTATGATAAATACAAATGTGCATGAACATTCAAGCATGGGAATGGGTTGAAATGAAATTGATGTACCTACTATATTTTATATTTGCACAAACTGGCTTTTTACTTCAAATGTACAGTAGATCTGCCATTAGGAATCAAACAGTTTGTAAACTTTGACCGTAGATATCCTAGATTTCAAACGGTGATAAAAACAAGGAAAGTTGTTCACTTGTTGAACATTTTTTGACAAGAAGCAGTCCATGTATGACACATTCATCAAGGTCAGTTTGTGCTTTTGAACCTGAGCGAGGCACCTGTAAGCTTGATCCATTGAATGGAACTAATACTCGTCTTTTAATTGTTCATGTCGCAGTTCATTAAAATCAGTCTCCGAAAATTAATCACAAGTTCCTGTGTGTCAATGATAACGCTGGAAATTGTTACTTCAAATTGTGGAGAGTTTAGACAAATTTTGGTCATAACATTTTTTTTCAACTTAAAAAAGAAGAAAATGTCTCTTTTGACAGCATTACAAATTTTCAATTCAAATGCACACACAGAATTCATTGGACAAAAAGTTGTGTTTTCATCAATTTTGTTCTAAAATCCTTTTAATTTGGGGAATAATTAAATAATATTTGGTGATTTTGTCCTGCTGTCTTAGAACTATTGTATTGATCATAGGTCCTTGAAATGTAAAGCCTTTGCAAGTAGACCTTTACAAATAAATTGATAATAATCGTCATCTGGTTGCAAGAGTCGGGTGTAAATTTGTGACAGATTTGTGTGTGAGATGTATGCTTGATGGTTTAAAAATATACAAAATTTTAATCCATTATGGAATAACATTTTGTATATTTTTAAACTAAGTGCACATCTCAAATTAAAGCTGTGCTATTAATCTGCTTAAATAATTAACAGTAAAATACATTTTGGCCCAAAATCCTGTCTGCACAATGAAAACAATTTTAAAAATGACCAATTCTCATGCAATCAGATGACAAACAGGTTGATATCACCAGTATCTCTAACACTGCAAGACATTGCAAGGTCATTTGAAAACAAAAATATCACATTTTCATTTCAAGAAACTTTGTTTCACCTGAGGTTCGTTACTTGTAAGGCAAATATAAATCTTTCAAAATGCATTTTGTTCAAGTATACATAAAAACTGAGTTTAAAGGGTGCCAACTTCAAACCCTTTAAGGCTATACCCATACCAGGCATTGATGCTACGTAGGGAAAAATTTGAGAACATTTTTGTGATATCAACCCTTATGTGTACAAGAACATCACAGGGTTTATTTAAATAACCTTATCTAAAACCAAGACATGCACTTGATACTGGAGCCATTAGTTATCTTGAAGCAAATTCCCACAGTAGCTTAGATGTCTTATCATCTCACTTACATCAATGTGTAAATGGCACTATGATGAGGGTTAATTGCACAGTAAACAGGAACATGACACTTCTTGTACATACAGATATCAGGTTTGCTAATGCTCGATATTCAGTCCATGTGCCATGATTACAGGGTGTTCAATAAATTTGTGGCCTGAGATAGAAGGAAGTATGCTACACTGTTTTTAATGTGATATGTAGTTCAACTTGGAAAACATTTGGAAAAGTTTAAAAGTAAATATCTAATTTAGTTTTAATTTTACAGAAACTTAAACAGTGCCAGTTAAAGGTTTCCTTGAAAACCGAAAAAACAACAAAACTTTACCCACATGCAATAACTTTAAAATCTCTTTACATGGTGCTACATGCATTAGTTTTAACAAAGACAGCATGCCAATACTTAGGATAGCATGGTTTGGAAAGGGCTGCAGATTTCACAAATGTAAGGGACAAGATAGATTTGCAAGTTCTTTGCTCGGGTTTTTGTCATAATGGTTATTTTTTAAACACATTTTAATACTTAATTCTAAATTTTTAAAACTCTTGATGAGTTTTAATGCTTAATACTAAATTTTAAAAACCTCTTGGAACAGGCAAGTTTTAAGTATCTGTAAAATAAAAACGAAAGTAGATATTTACTTGAATTTACTTTACTTCCAAATATTAATCACTTAAGTTGAACTACATATAAAAAAGGCATAGCTTAGCTTATTTCCTGCTACCTCACTCGGCCACAAACGTATTGAACACCCCTCGTATGTCAATATCAACAGCAAGATAGTACTCTAAACATGGGTGTAAAGATCTCTAAACATCTGGTGTTATTATTGGTAGCGTTAATGGTGCTAATGGTGCAAGGTGTTGGAGTGAACAGGGAGGATTAGTGTTATCTCAAAGCAGTCTCTAATGTTGTCAGTAGGGTTGAGTTACTGTTGCAATGTGTGTTTAACCAGCTGTGCATTGGAACTATGTCTCTGCAAATGGGAAACTTACTCCAGTTGCAGTTTGCACAGATCAAGTCATGCAGGTTGGAATCAACTTATATTCACCCCTTTTAAGTTTCCGTGTATTTCACATACCCTGGAAATGAAATAAAATAAAGAAAGATAGTGCAAGTATGATATCTCGTTAATATGGCATAGAATTCAGTAAAGGCATAGAACAGCATATGTGGAGGATGTTTATTGTACCTGATGTTTCACAGTTGTGTTGCAATCTGCTCAAACTCCTCATGCAAACAAAGATTGTATTGAATTTCCAAATATGTCACCAATAGTATCACCAACTCAAGCCTTTATAATGTACTCAAAGTTCCAGCGATTTCATTAAAAAAAAAATCATTCAGCGTTTGTACCAAGTCTTTTAAATAGTACTTCTTGTAGTGTGTGTAAAATTGCAATTTTCAGATTTCAAAGCACACTACTGCCACTAGTAGCTTGTTTAAAGACAACATATCGCAAGATGTTGAACGATGATTTTTGATGAAATTGTTGGCAAGTGTCATTACATGAATACTCATGCAAGAAAAGATATTAATTCCATTAAAAATTTCTGAAATGAATACTGATTTACTGTAAACATTTAGAGAATCCAGAGTAGTACAGCAAGTTGAAAGTGTCTACTTCCACTCTGACAGAATAATATTCCTTAGGATTTTGTTGGGAATTGGTACACTGACTCCATCTTATGGTCCATATGCAAGTCCCTCATTGTAGACAGTCTATGGGTCTGGTCTCCATTCTTTATCCTGATTGCCAACTGCTCTCCCGTATGGCCTCATTTTTCGACATCTGTCCATTGGGATTATGCTTACATAGTCAATTTTGTTTATGTGAAAGAGACAACAATAGTTGTATAGCAACATTATGGCACCTTTAAATAAAATTCTTGGCTATGTAACGTTTGTGTCCAGCCTTGGTGACTTGGGAGCATGTTTATTGAGGCCACAATTATGGACAATGAAGAGACACCTGTTTTGTGTAGACCAAAGTGAGTCACTTACATCCGGTACACTAGAAAGGCTTGTCCTGGAAATTATAGTCATTCTTGTATCCCAGTTGTCTTGAAAGTATTTTTTTCAATCAGAATCTTGTTTTGACCATTGTATCAATTATATGGCAGTGAATTATTCATTCTTACTTTGAATAAAGAGAGAAAAGGAATCACATTGTCTCTTTCTCTGAACAATACTTTGTTTTACCCCCATGTAAGATACAGTAAATTTGAACATCTTGAGTCTTGAGTATCATTCATTGTGCTCCACTTTGGTCAACATGTGACTTCAATGTGAAAGTATCCACATACACAGTTTCATTCTTATCCCTTTCCTAAATTATGAGTCGGTTATGGAGTGTTTAGATTTTGTATTTATACATCTTTTGACAACTGTTTTCATTTAGACCAAACTCCCAACCAAACTGAGTCATTAACATAAGGTACACAAGAAAGGCTTGCCCTGATATTATATTATCAGATTTTACGTACTCAGTCATTACACTTTAAAACACACCACTAGTGGGGCGTGTAAAGATTGTTTACTGGAAGACATTTGTTGTCGCACCATAATGCTCTATTCTGGACCACGTTTTCAAACTTTTATTATTGTATGTATTCAAAATGGTGTGCAGGACATGTGCTGAATTTCAACAAAAGTCAATAGAGTGTGCACGTACAATAACTTTTACAAGAGCTGTTTTCCAAATGTGGGAAATATTGATCTATGGCCAAAAACTAAGTGAGTCAGTCAGTGTCATCTGTGAACTATATACAGTGGAACCTCTTAAACACGAAATCTCTTAACTCAAAATCCCTGATAACACAAACTAAATTTTCAAGTCCCTTGCACTAAATTTGTATGCAATTACTAGCTATTACTGATGGATAACACAAAGTCCTGATAACACAAACTAAAATGTGTGGCCCTACAGATTTTGTGTTAAAGAGGTTCCACTGTACTTATTTTTGTATAGTCAAACAACGAAATGGAACTGATATGTTGACCTGGGAAAGTGGAATACAATTTCATTGTAGCATATCCCAGTCATGTGTATATAAACAATAGTACAATCAGCAATTGGAACAATCAAATCACTATAATGGCTGGTATATATATATATATGTATATCTGTATTATATTTGTATATAAATAAAGCCTGACTAATAATTTTTGCCATTGTATGTGTACAGAATAAGCTTCATTGTGATGTGCTATTGTGGGCATTATATATGTAAGATTCAATGTCTTCAGTTTGTTAATCTTAACAGTTGTTATTACTGAACAATGAAATATTTCTTTTGGCAAATCAGGGCACAACCAGAGTGACATTGGGAAGCATTGAACCATATGAGATGTGTACACCAAACTTTTATTATCATTATTTTAATTGTATATTTTTTCCATTTGTGAATTTCCATTACGGATGCTTGTTCCATTGCATGCAAGATAACAGGTTTATTTCATAGGCATAAGTGATGCTTGAGTTCCTTGACATAGAGCCACCCGTAAACGAATAATTAATTTGATTTGTCAATGAATTTGGTTGTCCAGTGATAACCAAGATATGTGATTATCTTTACAACCTCGTATGGTTGGTGGTGTTCAACCTTTAGACTGCATCTGTAATTTCCAGTCACCTGCTGATAATGGCGTAGTGATTTTACATGGTTGATCACAAAAATTATAAACTGTATGAAATGATATCTTTGGCCTAATTTGGTCTTATCTGATACCAGCTTGGTGTAAACTTGTATTGTATTGTATTTTTAGTTCATTTTTCTCAACGTGGGGCACAACTTCCAGGTCATTTTAGCTTCATGTAGGCCTCTACTGTATATGTGACCCGTCATATCGAAAGGTACCTTAAGGTCGGCAAAATCAAAATTGATTTTTTGGTCTCATCTGAAAGCTGAGATTTTAAGCTTTAAAATGACACCTTGATTTTGGTTATTGGATGTTCGGTTGCGAAGTTACACCCAAATTGGAAAAAGGCATCGGGCGGATTCGGAAAACTATAGTTCTGAGAAAATCGAGTTTAAAGTTTTTGTACTTAGTAAATCTTGAATGGAGAGAGGATTTTTAGCTTGGTTTATAATACATTTTTCCTATGTTTTGGATGTTGGAACCTGATTAATATGATAGAATACACTTCAATGATAACCTTTCTGATGAAATTAGAAATTCGACCTTGGACGTGATTTTTGACTATGCTTAGCTTCAATGGCCCGTAGCTCATAATGTACTATGCCGGTATTAAGGTACCTTTCGATATGACGATCCACATATGATATCTTGTAAATAGGTATTGTTTTATTCTATGTAAAATTGTTACGTTTGTATTATGTAACCCAATGATTTTTAATATAACAGAATTCAATTTTTCAAATGAAACAATTTAATTTAGTTTTGTTGGTAATTGACATTCAAAATTGCTGTGTTCAACATTATCAGCAGGTAACATGGACTAATAGTGTTTAAACTTAGATTGAAATTAATGTGTGGGACTTGATATTTTAACAGAAAGTTTGATTACTAAATGTGCAGGTGTTACAAGCAGAAATAATATGAAATAATCTGAGTTTGTAATTAGGATGGGAACATTAATAGAATTTATTTGTCTGTTAAAGCATTGTAACTATATGGAATTACTACGTCATAGATTTGGCAGTTCAGCAGTAACGCTAAAGTCACCAAATAGAAAGAGTAGTGCGGCCGAAGCAAGCAAACCCATTAATTAACTTCAAGGTTTATTGCTGTGAACTTGTAAAACTCAAGTGGGCTTTGTCTGCTGTAGCATGCCAACTCGACCGTCCAGGGCTCGGCCGACTACTCTTTCCATATGTGACCAAAGTATTAATCTTTAGGATGAACTGCCAAATCTGTGCAGTATGTCAAGATAGTGGAATAATACTAGGCAGCTATATTTGTCCAACATGGCTTTGTATACATACAAACACAAATGGCTAGCTTATTGTTTATTCAATGTGGCCTCAAAAAGCTACTGCCTTAGCACCAATGACCACATATGGAATGGCTATGGGAAATGAACCAAAAACTTTGGCTTTATGGGAAAATATTGGTTTACCTACTTTGATCTAGTGTAATATGCTCACTGTCTGAGGTGATTGGGAATATTGAAAATGTCATTATATAAAACAGTAGGCTCATTTTAGAATGTGTGTTAATAAGCGTTTTCAACAATTTTTTGGTAATATATTTTTTATACATTTGTTTTGCTTGAACCCTTAACAGTATTACTCTTGATTAAGATATGGCATTAGGTCGATTTCACTATCATTTAAATTCATTGTTAACGCATCATCGCATCATAAAACCAAACCCATCGGCAACCCCTTGATCCTTCATAACGTTACAAAGTAATTGTACCTTACCTACAAATTTAATGAGTATCAATAAGATTATGTTCAAATTAATTGCTAAGTCTATGTTTTCATTTAAGTTAACTGCACATTTTTTGAAATTCCCTGAAATTTACCAATTGTATTCAAAATGCTTTTCTATATTTCATACCTGTTAGTATATAGGTGGTATTTGAGAAGGTGTAGCTTGCGTGTTCAGAACAATGTATTGAATATTGGAATGCCATGTTGAATTTACCCACAACATTACAGATAATACAAGTTTATTGGGGTGATCAGTCTTTTTTTTCTTGTTACCAGATTCATTGAAAATTAACTGGTGCTTCATTAAAATACTAACGTTGATATTGCAATGCGGTGGTAGTAATCCAACATTAAGTGACCTATTTTCAGTCTGTAACAACCTCACTTCCTATAGATTCTTCGCGTTGAGGTTAGACTTTGCAAAACAATTAAACTCCCTAAATTGGTATAATAACTTAATTCAGAAAAGGATCATTTCTGTGTTGAATATGATCAATTTTTAAATGCAATTTGATACATTATATTGGCCAAGAATCTGTACACTTTTATGTCCTATTTACTATTTATTTTAAATATTGTTTTGCAATGTTTGTTTATATTATAGAGTATTATTATGATAACACATTACAGTGAATATCAATTCACTTTATTTTCACCTATATACCCTCCAAATTTTGTTATTTCTTCGACTGAATCAATAGCTGATCAGAGTTACAGCAATTTCTCTGAAAGAAAAGTTATGTTTCCCAATAAACAGCCTTTGCAGGGGCTACTGGTGCACTTTAAAATTAATGTTGATGAAATTTTGATGAAATGGCTTGAACTCTATAGGCTAACTGTCATAATATTATGTCGTTGTAGTACAAGGAAAAAAGGCACATAGAGCAAATTGTGCTTGCATTGCTAAAAATACTGTATATATACATGGTAAAAATTGTTGCAGAATATGGAATTAAAATGCCAAAAGATTGTTAGAAATGCAATGATAATGCTGTACAGTAGTACTTATTTAATTTTATTAAATACAAACAAATATTCCACCAAAACTGAAGGTGCTTCATTGTTTATGGAGTTGAATTTTGCTTATATTTTCTTCTAAGAAAGGGTTTTTCAAAGATGCAATGATATATTCCAGAAAAAAAGGCATTGGATTTGTATGTCCCAATTATTTTGCTCCGCGTGAAGATATTTACCAATTAGGGGAGGACAGAGAAAGGCTATGAAAATATTCCAAATTTTCTTGTTTTGTCGCAAACCTAAAATTGAAAATATATGGGAGGTTTGTTAAAAGAACACCTGGAAATTTTTTTAGTTAAAACATGCCTTCCAACTGAACCAATAATTGTGGAATAGTCTCTCATTGCAACAGGGCGACAACCATATACAATTATTATTTGGAAATTTGAAATTAAATCTGCCCAAAACCAACAAAGAAATGCTATGCTGAAAAATATAAAGCAGGGATTGTATTATGAATGGCTTGTATTGTATTGGTGTTACAATTCTATCAGAATTTATGTTTGTCTACAATAAATTGAATAAAAATGTGAAGTGGTGTATTAGTTTGTTATTAATTCATGTCTCGGGCAAAAAAGACCACACAAAGGCAAAACTGGCCACCCATAACTCAACTTGGGCAAAAACGGTCACCCATACCTCAATTCAGGCAAATCTTGCCACCCATACCTCAAAAGGGGCAAAAACGGCCATCTTAAGGCAAAACTGGCCACCCATACCTCAACTGGGGCAAAAACGGCCAACTAAAGGCAAAACTGGCCACCCATATCTCAACTGGGGCAAAAACAGCCACCCAAAGACAAAACTGGCCACCCATACCTCAACTGGCCACCCATACCTCAACTGGGGCAACAATGGCCACCTAAAGGCAAAACTGGCCACCCATATCTCAACTGGGGCAAAAACGGCCACCAAAAGACAAAACTGGCCACCCATACCTAAACTGGGGCAACAATGGCCACCTTAAGGCAAAACTGGCCACCCATACCTCAACTGGGGCAAAAACGGCCACCCAAAAGCAAAACTGGCCACCCATACCTCAACTGGGGCAAAAACGGCCACCTAAAGGTAAAACTGGCCACCCATACCTCAACTGGGGCAAAAACGGCCACCTAAAGGCAAAACTGGCCACCCATACCTCAACTGGGGCAAAAACGGCCACCTAAAGGCAAAACTGGCCACCCATACCTCAACTGGGGCAAAAACGGCCAACTAAAGGCAAAACTGGCCACCCATATCTCAACTGGGGCAAAAACGGCCACCCAAAGACAAAACTGGCCACCCATACCTCAACTGGGGCACAAATAGCCACCTGTAGACAAAACTGGCCACCCATACCTCAACTGGGGGAAAAACGGCCACCTAAAGGCAAAACTGGCCACCCATACCTCGACTGTGACAAAAATGGCCACCCAAAGGCAAAAATGGCCACCCATATCTCAACTGGGGCAAACACGGCCAGCTAAAGGCAAAACTAGCCACCCATACCTCAACTGGGGCAAAAACCGCCAACTAAAGGCAAAACTGGCCACCCATATCTCAACTGGAGCAAAAACGGCCACCCAAAGGCAAACTGGCCACCCATACCTCGACTGTGACAAAAATGGCCACCCAAAGGCAAAATGGCCACCTATATCTCAACTGGGGCAAAAATGGCCACCCAAAGGCAAAACAGGCCACCCATACCTCAACTGGGGCAAAAACGACCACCTAAAGGCAAAACTGGCCAGCCATACCTTGACTGGGGCAAAAACAGCCACCCAAAGGCAAAAATGCGAAATAAATTTTAAATATTTTAAGCAAATCAGATCTTTAGTAGTTGTATAGTCAATAT
>JXSR01S051558.1:119060-139809 GCA_000969725.1 Ophiothrix spiculata
ACGACCAAGTTCTTCAATATCGATCGCCAGAACTTAAAAATAAATTGCTCATTAAAAGTTCATTTGCATAGGCTCTAAGCGCTGACTGATTAGAGACCATTTTTCAAAAATGAGTTTTTGATAGATTCTTACAGACCTTCAACTTGTGCATCATCCTGGCAAAAACAATTGTTGAAAATATCTCGCTAAGTGGGTAAAAATCCTGCAAATGGTACTTTTATGACCAAATATGGACATTGCAGGACCATATTTGGGCATAAAAGGGCATAATGCCCATATATGGTGATTTTTTTATTAAACATGACCTGATGTTGAAATTTGGTATTTATAAAGTATATCATAGCCTAAGGGGCGCACCATTTGATTTTCAGGGGGGGCGCGGAAGTTGGGGTCGAGTCAAGTTTTTTTTTTTTTAGCCGCCAAAGGCGGCGACATTTTTTTTTTCGCCACCTTCGGCGGCAAAGTTTTTTTTATTAAATTTTTTATGTTTTTCTTTAATTTGAAGTAGTCAGGTAAAGTTTTTTTTTTCTTACTCATCTTTGGGTCAAGATTTTTTTTTCGCCGTCTACGGCGGCGAAGTTTTTTTTTTCAAAAAAACTTCCATGCCCCCCCCTGAGAATCAAATGGTGCGCCCCTAATGAAGAATTGATCAAGAAATTTTGCAAAAATTTGGAAGATAGGTGGTTCTTAAGTTAAAATTTGATGAGTTTCCCTGCAAAACGGCTTACACCCATTTTCAACAAAAAATCAAGTCAATTAATATGAAACTATTTGATGAATTATCTAAATTACACCGTATTTTTTAAGACATATTTGTACAGAATTACTAAGATCATTATCAGGAATTTTGCAACACATTTTGATGTCCTAGCAGTTTTTTGCCCTTTTCTCAAAATGGATACAAGCCGTTTTGCAAGTCAACTCTTCAATTGTACTTAAAGTGTACTATCCAATCAAAATTTGATGCACACAATACTAGAGTACGGTAATTGAAAGCATAAGGTGATTTATGGAGATACATTGAAAAGTGACTACTTTCTTTAAAATGTAATTTTGAAGCAGTAAACTTAGTAAATTCAGGAATGCAATTGCCTTAAGATACCGTTGATACAATGCATTACTCATAACTTTTCTATTGTAAAAGTTATAATACACCACAATCTTAACTTATATGACACTCCTCACGCATCACAAAATGTCTATTATTTTAGTTGAGGTAAAACCCAAAACACAACATTTTGCATCGCTCCTTTTCAGGCATCCAATAGATTATGACTACACTTATACTTGTGAAAAGTATACTTCCTAGGAATTACCGAAATACCATTGCAAAGAATGGATGGAGTTGTTGTACCCAGAAGGTTTCAGGTAGTATAGGAGATCATTGTAATCTTGGAACTGTGACCATGGGGTATTGTAATATTTTTTTGCAAAGGAAATTGAGTCATGTACATACACTCATGGTTGAACGTGCCCTCGATGCAACATGAATGTTTTTTGTTTAACAGAAAAAAAGCTCTACAATGAGTTAAAATCTTTTAAAATTTTGTACCGTAAACTATTTAATTAAGTCAAACGATTTCTTGTGTTCATGTAAGGACACAGTAGCCATGCAGCCATGCACTTCAAGCCATGAAGTGTTACATCTTATCTTGATGCTGGAAACATAACATGAAGCCAGAATTGTAGAAGATCTCGAGCTCTTTTATTTGTGTCAGTTTACACATAGACCGTATGGTTTGCATCAGTCACATTTGAAACAGTAATCAGCTGAGTAGTAAAAAATAAAATGGCCGGACCAGTAGATATTCTTTCAAATTTCTGGTCTTGCTCTCAACTCGGTCTAGGATTGGCCAAGCATCAGTAGATGCCCTTTCAAAATTGCAGAGCTCACAACTCACTGAGTATATGCAGGTGTCTTCAAAAGGTTCAGGTGACTTCCCATAAATGGTAATAGAGCTCGCAGTGCTA
This sequence comes from Ophiothrix spiculata, assembly GCA_000969725.1. Lineage (NCBI taxonomy): Eukaryota > Metazoa > Echinodermata > Ophiuroidea > Amphilepidida > Ophiotrichidae > Ophiothrix > Ophiothrix spiculata. The sequence goes on from JXSR01S051558.1 coordinate 121,032, forward strand.
AAACTCCTCTTGAAACAAGCAAGCTCTGATATTTTGGAGTTCGCCAATTTTGCCATTTTCATTTCTTGACTGAGCACTCTTTCTGTATGTGACTGACGCATTGGTGTTAGAGCAGTTAGTCATGTTAGCTTTAAACCATAAAATTTACCACATTCATTGTCAAATTGCCCAAAATATTGCTTCAAATTTATTCAGAAAAAAAGAAACAATCCCCATTTGAATTTTTTGGCACAGAAATATTTGTTATATATTGGCTCAATGTCAAATTCACAAAATGCTGACAAGGTGTACATGGGAATTTAGTTGCATCAATATAAATACTTTCAAATTTTTACGAGACACCGTAGCTTACTAAGTCAACCTACATCTTTAGGGGATAAAATGAGTTCCCAAGAATAACATTGATTCATGTTGTGTTTCCTGTTGAAATGAGGACTAGAACAATTTAGTAAATATATTGAAATTAATTTGAAAGTATCTATCGGCTACTGGCCAAAATACTGTTAACAAGTCTTAAGAGAGTCTAAATATAGATGACATATTACTGATATACATGAACCAGAAATATGTGGTTTTTATTCCTCAATTCTGAGTGCTAGCAGTGCAACACTTTAAAGGATGTCTATAAAAACCAAAGTATCAAGCATTGTCAGAATTGTAGTCTTTGTATACACAACAACTCTCCTTTATGTTTTTTAAAGTTTTCTACTTTCTACTGAAGCCACATCCCAGTGTGATTCTTAAGCAATAACTTAAATGAATCTTGTGAAGTTGGTGATAATCTACTTATGACTTTGGTACCATAGTGCATGTGTTGTCTAGTGAACAACGCAGGAAAATCCTCACAGGAAACAAGGTCTACCCCAGCCTTAACCATCTAGCCAGCCAAATCATGATCGATGTAGATGGTTATATGAAGCAACTATGTTATAGTCAGAAAAATTGGTAGCACAATGATACATTTGGTCATTTAGTTCAAAGAAACGATCATGAGACTTGCCATTTACTTTTTAATCAACTTTTCTCACAATAAAATATGCCGATATCGGCAATGAATATTGTTTATGCAGATGTACCATAAGCTTACTCGTTGATTTAAAGCAACTCAATTTTCGAAATTCCGAAAATGAAAATTTGCGAAATGTCTGTTAGAGCCAAATTCCCGAAAATATCTCCTCACAAAAGTATCAACTTTTATAGTATGTCCATGAGTAAAATTTTTAATCTAAATGTACTCATTTGCCAAAGCACATGGGAAAGCTGTTGAAAATTATCACAATAGATTTGTGTAGAATTGGTCCCAGGTAATTAATATAATGTACCATGGTTATAATAATTGCCTAATTAATAATAGAATAATTAATAATGTGGAAAGAAAAAGTGCAGGTTTTATCATTTTATAATATTCGTAAATTTAATTGTTGACTTGTAGATTGATATAAAACTGGGCAACTGTGTTGGAACATTATACAAACACTGATTGATCTGAAATTTAAATACCCAACCTAAATCTGACAGAAATGTGATTCACTTTGAAATTTGGCCAATTTCCATTTGTCTTGTGGTTTATGGCCTAAAAATAGCTGGCATCATTTAAGAATATTACTTAGCCAAGAGTTATAGCAAATTGATTTCTGTCCAAAAGTTGATATTGTACAGACTGAAGTGAAATGGCTACAACACAGATAGGATTTTGCTGTTTCATGGATCAAGGTCATAAAAAACTGTGATTTTTGAAGCATTTTGTTTAAAATGTGTAGCAAGCGCATCAGAATTCTGGACTGAAAAGATTTTTTCAAGCTGTATCATCTTTCTAGAGAGAGTGTGCAAAGTAGAAACAGAATCATGACTGAACCAATTATTTATCAATAAACTAAACATAAAGGCCGTATTCCAATACGGTGTTTAGCTAAACCACAGTTATCTGAACATCAGCTGTCCAGGTATGATACGCACTGTTGCAGCTTTCAAGCGGAACAGTTCAATGGCCGTGCTGTTGGCGAGATTTAAAACCCTGGTTTAACCAAACACCTTTCTGGAATAGGGGCCATATTCTGTAAGCTGTGCTTTGAACTAGTTTAGATAAGTAGAAAGAATAGGAGTAAAAATCTTTATTCTTTCCTTCACGATGACCAAGACCTGAGAAAAAACCCAAGCCTTAACCCAGGATATGAACCCAGGACCTCCCGTTTATTTGCGCACATTTCACCTCGTGAACTAAGTAATCATTTATCAGAAAGAATAGACATTTGAATCTGAAGTACCGTAGATATGCTTCAAGAGAAGCTTCATAATACATTTTTTTACAATTCAATCTTACTGCTACGACAACTTGTTTTATATCTTAGATAAGTTCTGACCAAAAGTAGTTTGAATGAAAGTATCAAAGGCTACCAATTTTTTGCATTATCATTTTCCAGGACACTTTCTACTGCTTCTTTTGGTTACTCGTACAGTACATTTGTAGCTGCTACCAAAACCGTATCTTTTTGGTTGCTGCAGTATCGTTTTTAACCTGCTTTATGTCTGAAATGACACTGTCATGAAGATTTTAAGCAAAATTTGTAACCTTTTGAAAGGAATATCCAGGGAACAATCATTATAGGATTACAATTTGGGACCAATGCCAGGATGAAATATATAAACGTTTAACACTGAGTCATGGCTTGATTTCATGTGTTAGCTCAATCTAATACTGATAAATTACTAGAAAACTGAACTGGAACAAGTGAATTTAATGAGAAATAAGACCATATTATGATATTTGAAATTATACCTGATTCATAGAAATATATTATTTTGTGCCAAATGCTGTCTGCAGTTGTGGTTTCTGATAAATATTTCAGACAATGTAAATAGTAGTAAAGTGGAAACTTGATATAACAAAGTTGCTGGGGAAGACAACTTACTTCATTTTGTTATATAAGGGCATTAAATATAATTGACCAGTTTTGTATGTCCCATAATGCATCTTGAAAGTACCGTAAAGTGCGCTAACAACCATATTTTCATAACGTCACCTGCACACTGACTTGTAATATGGTTGATTGTGCAGAAACTCCTGGATTTACTGTACTTTCAAGATGCATTATGGGACATACGAAAGTGGTCTATAATAATACATATACTGGCACAGGATCTGTTTAGGACAATACTCCCCTTCCGGTTTAGTATCTCAAAAATTTCTTCGGAGACAAACCCTTCTGCTGATAAATTGAATCACCAAATTTGGAGGTATTGTCATGACTGAGATCATGTATAAGGGATTATCACCATTTTCATTACAAAGCAAATCTAGATCAAATCGTTTACGTAACTGTGGTTTTCAGTCAATTATTCCCAACATAAGCATGACATGTCACTGACAGGTATATTTGATACTTGATGCTAGGACATCCTTACAAGCAAATTTTGTTGGCTTGGATGTCTAATAACTGCAGGTATTGATACATTGCTCTTTATTAAAGAAATGATCAAAGCTAAAGATGGCTGGAAAATTAATGAAAAAATAGACTCTTGCCCATATGTGATGAATCAATCAGAAAAGGAGGACTTTGCGACAGAACACTTTTTTCAAGATACAGGTGAAAATAGGCAGCGAAAACTAAAGAAAATAATAAGAATTCCCAACAGATTTTCTGTTGTAAAATTTGATCGCCTTGATCAATTTCAACAAGTAAGGTGTCATTTCAAAGCTTGAAAAATGCTGCAACAGATGAAATGAAATAATCAAAATTGATATCACCTTCAAAGTCACCCCTTTCGGGTGAGCCATCACATATGATGTAATGGTTCTGGACCATCGCAAATACCATTTTTTGCAAATCTGACAAGTTTAAAATTGCGACCTAACCCCTTTGCTGCATGAAGATTTATACCTTGGATGACCTAACAAACATAAAATGGATTTTCCTAAAACAAAGTTTCACCCACAGTTTCATGTCAAGTCAATGCTTTTCTAGCTTAAGGTCAAACATTTTCAGGTTCTTATTCATATTTGACTTCCTATCAAGACCATAAATAAGGGTTATAGTGTTTTAATTTATTAAATTTCCCTGCGTACTGCATCGTTTAACTCAAGCGTAACGCGCACCATCGACAGCGCTTCACAAGCACTGGAATTAGGCCAATCACACGCCGTAAATATGTGCGCCTTTCAAGCAACCCACCATAGCAAGAAGCGTTGTTCTCCAAAAATTAATTATTTTTAGCAATGTTTCTTCCAAGCCCGCAGCCAGAGGGGGAGGGGGGGGGGGGGGGGGGGGGCCCCCCCCCCCCCCCCCCCCCAAAAAAAAAAAAAGTGACAAGGTCCACAAAGAGTCCCTAAATATCCACCAAAAGAACACCCAAACCACCAAAATACGAAAATGAAGCTCGTTTTTAAATAAAATACTGCACAAAATGCTAACACATCCTTTTTTTTTGCTTGTCACTTTGTCTAAACCACTAAAAATTTTCCTCCAAAAAGGTTCACTTTTTGAAAATCCGCATCCCCCCCTTGAAAAAATCCTGGCTACGGGCCTGGGTTCTTCACTGTAAGTTCCCAACCCAAAACTGAAACTGAAATCTCCAAAAGGTCCAGTCAAGTCAACATTACTAATCATAGGACAGAAGTCAAGCAAACAAGCCTGAAGGAAGGCAGACTTGCCATGACATCTGTTGTTTAGGCTCTGGTCTTCTATTGACATTGAATTCTGATCTGCAGAAGACTGGCAATTTCAAGACCCCTGGGTTGTTGGTACCTTGATGTGCAAGTCCTAGTAAGCTGTGAGTTAAGTAAAATATTGAGAATGGATTCCAAGTTCTAACGGACAATTCTGGTTTTGATCAGGAATCAAATGTTTTATGACAGGAAGAATTATTGAATGACAATTCATGAGACTTCTGGATTAGTTGTGATCTGTCATTGCTCTCACCTCATGAGCGAGTTATACTGATAGTTTCAGGAACAATATCATTTTTATTGCTGTTACTTTATAGATACTTTATGGAAATTGAATTGTTGCAGTAACATGAAATAACATGAAATTTGACGCAGGTTATAAGAAAAATACATGCAATATTTTGGTACAAAAATCTCAAATAATTTGAAAAAAAGTTAAAACAATCAGACTTACCTTCTTCAACCTACAACCTGGCCTAATATCGATTTTCATCCTTAATATGCCAACTTTGGAAGTAAAATTTCCACAAAGCCCACAAATTTTCAACAGAATGATTGAACAAAAAGAGTATTTGATACACATTTCAGATAGGGTTTTATTTTGAAAATATTTAACTGCTGTCTTTATTCAATGTGACTGAACAAGTCTAAATTGATAAGTGAAATGTGTGAATGGTTTACTCAAGTAAACATGGGCTTACAGCCTAAGTGATAGACTTGATCTGTGATCAGCATAAAGCCTGCAGGACAGTTAAATACCATCTCTATTTCAGCTCTATCCAGTTTGAATGTTGACTTTGGATTCTGTTCTGTCACAGACTGTGGTTCAAGACTCAATCTATACAATTACTTATTCTAAAAAAATAGTCGATGCTTAAAAATCTTGATTTAAAGAAAATCAAAATATTGAATTGAAAACTAAAGTATTTACAATACAGAATCACTTGCATTTAATTAATTGTAGCATAACAAAATGTAATAAAGTAAAACTCATGTTTTCAATCTATGCCACATAGAACATTTGTGCAATTGCTTCCATTGACGTTTTCATCATTTAAAACATTTCAACCAAAGCATTAAGAATGCTGCAAGGGAATCAAAGATTGTGCAGGTGTGCATAACTCACAAGTCACAAGCATTGCTCCAAGGAATGTGTTTGCTGAACAAGCGCAGAGGCAAAATTTTACGCAGGCTATTTTTATGTAACATTTAAATACGAAAAAATCTCTGTGTTTATATAAAAATACCAAGAACACGCATGTAAAAATAATTTACGATAGGAATATATTTGATATTGCAGATAAATTCAGATCTCTAATTGATTTCCAAAGGTTTGCAAATTGTGAAAATATCTTGAAGTGAAAATTGTCATTTTTTTTTCAATCCAGGTGAATGCCAGATTGAATCAATATTCTACATTTAGGTTTGACATTTTTTGTGGTGTAAGATGTCTTCAATATTTTTAAATATTGAAATCTTATGTGATCAGAGAAACATGACAATGACTGTTTGATCTATGGGGGGGGGGGGGGCAATCTTGAAAGGTGGTATGGTCCAGTATGCTTGGATTCATTGTAGAATTATCAGTTTACAGAATAATTTTGAAGAGTTCCCCAGATGCTGCAATTCTGAAATGCTCTAACACAGTTCATAAGAATTTGGATTCATAATAGGACTTTTAATATAACTTCTCTGGTATTAGCAGCAGTTCGGAAAGGCATACATTATACAAGATACAATTTGGACACACAAGATTTAGCAAATTTTTTTAAAAATATGTAATGTAGGTACTAATTAGCATATTTTACATCCAAACCAAAGCTGGCATAACTTTGGTCTTAGGTTAATCCCCAAACATAAAGTTCCCAAAATATTCTGCAAATAACAAATTTGGCATCATAAAAAATAGGAGCTTGATTAGCATATGTGGGCCACAGCGGCAAAAAGATGCAGTTGTTGTCCCCTATATGTAGCTCATTGTAGCATACCCTATTCACTCGTCTAATTCAACTATTTTCCATCTGACAATCTCCTTAAATTAACAAAATCCCCATTTCCAAAAGTTTGGCAAATAGTCATACTACATGACCGACACTTCATTTCAATTATTTTAACAATTTTTGGCAAGCTAGTATAAAAGCGCTCAACTGTAACGTGATCTAAATTCCAAAAATGAGTAGTTGAATTGGACAAGTGGATACGGTATCTGATGTATATTATATAGTTGTATAAATCAGATATGCTACAATCAGCAACATGCACGAGCTGACAAATGCATCCTTTTGCCGCGACAGCCCACATATATATTTCCCAAAATAGCCAACACAACTTCGGCCCAAATTCCACTCAGGTACCAAGTACCATGAATGTAGGGCATACTGTTTCTGAAATAAGATTCAGATAAAATTAAATCATGGATAGCGAATGACAAAGACACTAGGCTGGTTTGTATCTCCCTGAATAATATTCAGGGTGAGACAAAAATTAGAATCAAACAAAGTGAGCAATAATAAAATACACATCTCAACTTTTTTTTTTCTTTGGTAGCAAAATTCATTGTTTATTTCTTGGTTCATAAAAAAATATAATATGTTAACATTAATATTCATAAATTTGAATACAAATCCCAATACAACAGCATCAAATCAATTCATTTTTTAAATCATACAAAGATACACATTTTCCAAATCTTTCAGCTACATGGACACATTGTTTCATCAGCGGGTCATATGTTAACAATACTATACACAGTTTAAACAGGTGAAAACAAAATTGATGTACATGTTGCTGACAATAGGCTGAATTCATGAAAGTAGCATTTGCTTTTCTACAGTTGAATTTCTATTCATATATGGATAGAAATTCAAGTAAACGTTGTCGAAAAAGCAATTGCTACTTTTACGAATACAACCTAGGAATTCAACTTGACAGCTTGTTTGGTTGAGTTGATCTTCATATACCAGGTGTTTCAAACCACATCTTCAGTAATGATACAGGACAAATATTCTGTGAGAGAGAGAAAAAAAATTACTGATACTTGCATTAACTTCTGATAACTTAAGAAGTATTCTTTACTTTTACTACATATACCATCGACATTAATAAATAAGAAAAGAAAATGATGCCCATCCTGCCCATGCCCTTGGCCATAGAACTTAATTACCAGGCCACTGAATTCCAACACCTTCTCAGACATTCAACAGTTTCCTTACAAGATGTTCATCAAAGCTGAGGCCAATATTTCATGACATGAATAAGTATCCTACCTGTACACCTACACAGTATTCATTTAAAGCCTAGTTCCGCTATCACAACTTTGGTAACAATTGGCTAATCATAGCTGATCACAGAATTTTTCTGAAAAGAAATCATAAATCCAAAGATATCATATATTGCTTCAACTGGGATGTACGCAATAATTTAAATCATGTTTGTTTGCTTCTTTTTCTAAAAATGTATCTGCAATTAACAGAACAAGACCTGAAAAGATCTGATAGAATCACCAGAATCACTCCCATGATAAAGATCACAATTTCTATCATTCACAAATCATGATTGTGGATATATGAAATCACATTTTCTCTATTCAGAAAGATTCCCCAAACAGCTATTATAATAGCCAATTGCTGAATTTGCTAGTGGGAACTTGGCTTAAAGTGTATAATTAAGAATATGGTACTTTCATAAAATTATACCAACCCCACTATTATTAGCAGCTAATTTATGTCAGTAAGTTCAATTCTCTATTAATCACTATTTTGCACTGACATTAAACTATCACGGTAATCCTAATTTCAACATCAAAGTGAATTTACCATTCCTATCAAGCTGACATTTCAAGAGGAAACACACATCTTTCACTAAGACATTTCAACACTTGAAAACCAAAATCATCCGTAACACATGAATGTCATGATGTCAGTACCATCAACATCTTAAGACACAAATAAAACCAACTATAAATACTGCAGGGTATTTGGCAAATACTTGGCAGGAATATCCATTACAGACCATTCACTTGTTAGAGGGGCCTGATGCAAACAAATTTTAGTGAGAATAACATAAAAACTTTTCAGGGTCCCCCTTTTTCCTTCCAGAAAAATGAATGACAACCCCACAGAAAATCATAAGGATTAACTTTTCAGCAGTAAAATTAAGGTGATTTAGATATAAAAAAATTATAAAGGTCCCTTTTTTGCATCAGATCACCTCTACAAGTGTTAGTGAACGGTCCCTTATGGAAATGTGTAGGTTTAATGCTTAAATTAAGGACTGACTGACAAACTTACGGGAAACTCAGTCTATGACCAACAAGAGTTTCATAATAGCTCTGTACATTGTGGAAGCAGTTAACAGGTAATGCAGCTTCACTTCGGCTGCGACAACAAAGAAATGAACGATATACGGTATTTGTTATACGCTCCTGGGGTAGGCACTCGCATTTGAAATGGACAGGGATTATCCCCATCACTGAAAATACGAGTACTTCCCCCGAGAGTGTATAGCGAATACCATATACTTCTAAGAGCTCAGAGCCTTAGTGCTCAGCGATATGCATTTACCAAGTTCTTGTTTCCCTCCCTCCTCTCTATGCAGGTACTCTGGTTTTGTTCATGCATATGAAAATGTTATCAATTCGACAGAGACCCTCAAGGAAAGTATTGTCAAACACTGATGTTAATTCTTGAAAGTTTACTTTAATCCATTTTTGTTCATTAGGTAAAACATAGTATTTGTAATATGTTTCCTATTTCCTCAAAATCAAATCACTGACCACAAAATCACTCCTACCTGATTAACATTAATTTTGACAAATATCACAGCTTTTGTTTCACCAAACATATTTCATTAACAAATAGACAACTTAAAATGTAAGATGATGATTTGAGAATGTGACTGAAAAGTTTCAATTTGCTGCTCCTTTAAAAGCAGACAGTAAACCAACAGAGTTTCACTGATGCATCCATGCATCAGTCGTGGCTCATTTCCATCCATATAACTACTGTCTCACACCATTTCCATTCACAAACAGATAATGCCTGTCACACATTTCCTGTCGCTTTACAATCCTTACATTTCATGACAAATTTAACCGATTTCCACAAGTTAACACTTTTATGAAGCTTATTGATCTTTTTGCAACCCACACAATTTACAATTTTCTTTCTTATCACTTCTCAAATTTTCCTAAATATACCTTCATCGCATCATAATATGAAATTACAGAAACAAGTAATATTTTTAAACTTTAAAGGTCTGCCCTTCTCAATTTTTTCTAACATCATTTAGCTTTGCAAACCCTGGAATAGAAAATCAAGAAAATGGCCAAAAGTATGGCATGACATTGCTGGTCTGAGTTAAAATTGGCATTTTTATATTGGAATTTCCCTGGATATATTTTTGAAAATGGGTCCTGATAAAATATAACAGGTGTAAAACTGTCGTCTAGGTCCTGGTTCGAAACCCATCTCCATCTGAGTGGAAATGGGCATTTTTATGTAGGCACTTCCATTTGAAGGAATATCGGTTAGGGATAATGAAATCCTGGCGAAATACAACAATACAAGTGCAAAACTACATTAATTGCTAATCTAACCAATAATTGCCCTTAGTAAACTGGATCACTTATAAATGACATTAGGCCAAAAAAAAAAATATTGTTTGTTTGCCCTCCAGTGGAAAAATTAAAATGTTGGGTCGGTCGGTCGGTTTATCTTTTTTTTTTTTTTTTTTTTTTTTTACTCTACACATATGATGTCATTTCATGGATTTTATCATGAATACCAAGCAATGCAGGGCTTAATCAAAAATTGTGGGTCATTATTTAGAGGAAATATGCATTTTATACTACTAAATGTGACTTCACACTGCTAAATATTACGTTTTACATCAAAAAGTTTGAAGAAAAAAAAAAACCACTAAAATCGCGACCCTGATTTTTGGCATTTTTAGGGTCGGTCGCGGAGGGCAAACAAACATAATTTTTTTTTTGGCCTTATGCTTCATAACTTACATGCCCCAAAAGCACTTAAGAGTACACAAATTTTATACTTTTCTTAAAAGTGTCACTTTACTTGAACATCATGCGTCCATGTTTACACATCAAATTGCCAAGTCACATCCTGCCTGACCCTATTGCATCGTTAAACAAAGCTCCTCACACCGTCCCTGTTTCCTGTCCCAGACTAAGAGCAACACATCAAGTTATGTACTGACATATCCTATCTATGACACAGCTATCATCATTTATATGGGTCCTTGTCAAATAGCACCCTTTCCTATACATTTGACCCAGAATGGAAACATACTTCTTTATACAGGTGCTGGACATTGTCTCAGGGGTACTCAACTTGGGTTTGGATGGGGATGTGCAGTTTGGATCTCAGAAGCCTCACATCCCCTGGGACACATCCCTGTGATCTAGTCATGTACTGACATATCCTATCTATAACACAGCTATCATCATTTATATGGGTCCTTGTTTAAATAGCACATTTGCCTATAGATTTGACCTAAAATGGAAACACATTTCTTTCAAACAGGTGCTGGACATTGTTTCAGGGTACTCACTAATATAAAACATACAATTCAAAAACACCCTAATCCCGCCTTAAATAGTGACCAAAAATGTGGGATCCGATGAAATAGTGATCAGAATTATATTAACCTCCCATAAACCAAATTATGAATCTGAACTTCGGATGGTTTTAATAAGGCACATCCCATAGTCTATAAGCTTTGGTTTGGACAGAGATGTGCAACTTGGGTCTCGGAACTAACACCCATCCATAGTGATGGTTTTCTGATAAAGTTACCTACACCAGAAAAGAGCTTTTACAGGGGAATTTTTTGTTGGAACTCTGGAACATAGAAAGAACTTCAAAAGAACCAACAACAAAAATCCGAAAATTGGACGAACCACTTCAAAATGGCTGTCAAAAACCAATTGGTCTTTTGGGGGAAAAATTTACAGTCAAAAATTCAAAAACTCATTTCCAAGAGGAAATTTATGATGAAATTTGGCTCTTATTTGCAGTATGTAATAAAATGTAAAAAAAAAAACCTTTTTCGGTTACAATTTTATGGGCAAAATAAATTTGAAGAGCACATTAATGCTAATTAGCACAAAACTGATACAATTTTGGGATTCATTTGATAAGACAAAATCTGTCTAAAACATATATGGATATGCTTGTATCAAACATAATATCATTTATCATCTAGTCAGTTTCAAATGAAATTGCAAGTTTAGGATATCAACTTCCGTTTAACAGGGTTGTGAGAGTCAGCTGATAAAAAAATCTGAAAAAAGTGACAAAATGCCAAAAACAGGCTGAAAATTAACAAACAATCTGAAATTATGACTTTTGAAGGCAGAAAAAAAATCTGAAATCAGATTAAAATCTGAATTCTCACACCCCTGGTTTAAACCTATTGGCAGTTTGCTTTAAAGTAGCCCAGCATTTTCAGAGTTTTAACAGGTTGTGTAAGATTGGTTATCAGCCAATAAAATGTTTCGTTATTCAGCCATCAATGTCGGGAAAGGTTTACACAGTAAAGAATATACCTAATATAAGGTATTCTTAGATGTGCCACTCTACAGGATGAGTTTTTTTCTGAAAAATCCTGAAACAATGGCATCCCAAAACCTTGGTTGAAAATAGTGCAAATTATATGAAAAAAATATGGAATCATTAATAAATTGTCTTACAACTGTGTGTAACTATAATAGCCCAAGCCAAGCACTGACAATCAAAGATGCAGCTACAAAAGTACTTTTTATAAGGCCAAAAAAAAAAAGTTGTTTGATTGCCCTTTCCGCGTTTTTTTTTTTTTTTTTGAGAACCAGAACTCACAATTTTTGAAGTTTTATGGGTGTAAGTCACTTACTTTCTCTAAAATGTTGTTTTAAAACTGTCGAAAACATCGTAAACTTGAAATAAACCCCCGCATATCGTAGCTAAATTTGCCAAGCTGCGCTCCGTATCGTGTCTGAATGTGCCTGAAAGTAACTAGGTTTCAACGGGCGATTCGTGCACATGTATGGTAAAAATTAACCAGGTAAAATATTGCAAAATTTAAACAATACATTTTTTATAAGTTTAATTTGATGTGGTTTTAGAAAACTAAATATTTTTATAACTTGTAAGCGTTAAAAAATAAAAATATAATAAAATATTTCGTATTAAGCATTTACTTATGTTGCGCGATAAATATTTATGCATGAACCGATTGGTAGAATTCGTATAACAACATGGCGGCTTACGGGTATGCTGTATCGTATACAGCTGTCAAAGGAGCTACGATTCTTTGCAGTAAAGTTTGCACTGTCGACCTCGAAGAGACATTTAAAGGATTGTTTAAGAATTTGGATGTTTTTGAGAGAGTCCTGATAGCTGAGATTGGTGTTTCGAAGGGCCCAAATGGACCATGGCAAACTGTGAATGAAAATGAATTTATACGTGTAATACACGACTTGCAATATCGCCATATCTTGTTCCATTAAAAAAAAAAAAAAAAATCGACCTACCGACCCAAATTTTTTTGGAGGTGCAAGGGCAATCAAACAATTTTTTTTTTTGGCCTAAAGAAAAAAACCTTGATATACATTAATTGGTCTAGACATACTCATAACTCCAAACCTAACAAGACAAAAACAGGTCTTCAAATCAAGAAAAAAAGCAAGGATTCCCTACATATAGACAACTTAACTCCCTATGCACTTTTCTCAGATATTGATGTCCACTATAAAGCCATTTCTTGCACCCTGGATGCGGTTGAGACAATCAATAAACATTAACTAACCATTTCCATTTCCAACAAGCTTGGTACATATCACCACACCTGGATTTCTGTCACAGTAATACAGTTAAGCATAGTCATTGGACAAATTAATATCATTCCAAAACTTTTGTAAAACATTTTGAGATTTCTGCATCATTTGAAGTGCTAGCGGTAATAATAACAATATACAAAGTGTCATTCTCAAATTCACCTCATATTTATCAAATTGGATTTTCTTTAATTTGATATATCAAATATTGTTGTTGGTAATAAAAAATATTGCTCTCTAGATACGAAGGAAAACAAATAAAACTTACAATACAATATATTCAAAGATGTTCTGTATATAAGATTGTATTCATTGGCAATTGATCTTTACAAACAAATTATGAATATCAAATAGCAATTCAATTCAACAGAGCAAGGTGCCTTTATTTTTTCTTTCTTTGCCAAGAAAATATGACCAGATATGTTGTCAAGCGCAATGACTTGGATATGCAGTCAGATTCAATGTGTCCTCTCAACCACAACTAAACACAACATATGGAAAGCCACCATTTTGCGGAAAAACCCCATCCTATCAATAGCTATCAAGTAATTCTGAAATAATCTGATAATAATGTTTGTATATAGCAGTAATCTTGTTACCAATACAGATAGCAAAGTGATATCTTCATGCTGATTGTGTTGAAATTAGGCCAAAGTGCTGGAAATTGATCAAATAAAGTACACGCAATATGCATAGGTTATTAAAAGTTCATGGTGTTTGCTTTAGCAGGTGTAATGACATTAGATCATTGAAGATAACATGTTTTTTATCTTGTGTTACGCCAAATTGACACTGAAGAGAATATCTGTGGTGCCATCAAATGAAATGAATAGTAAGTTGTATTTCAAAATGCAACGAAAACGCAAGTACCATCCTTTTTTATCATAGTAAATTGAAAAAGTTGCATAGACTGTTTGCAAAGTGTACTTAAAAGTTCAAAATGAAAAGAAATTTAAAATTTACAAAACTGCATAAAAATAGGCATCCATACTTAAAGTTGTATATTATATTTGCAGAATGTGTGGGAAATTAAAAGAATTTGAGTAAAATTGCCGAAAGTTTAGATTTCTAAAAATGGACTAAAAGTTATGCCTTTGTACTGCAAAATTTAATGGCTTTTTTCATGGTTTAGCCTACTACTGTCAGAAACCCTATGGCATGTCAGGTTTTGCTCAAAAAAATGGTCTTACCACAGAACCAAGATCTTCATTTGCTGACCAGATAGTAAAATGTTATATTCATCATAAATCATCAGTGGTATTAATTTGCAACAAGTTCTCAACCAAATAGTCATGATAAGAGGTTAAGAAGTAGAAGTTTCACTACATGCAAATAGTTTACAATTCGAGAGAAATCTAAAACCCCACCCATAAATATGCCAATCTGCATTATTTTAGGATTTATTTTATTTGACATTGAAATTTGGTTCATTTTGTAACCTTGTCTTTTTTGATGGCAGATTTCTTGTCTAGACCTGTGTACCACAAGCAATTAAGCTTACATGACAATTGTGATTACACTCACTTCTCATTACATAATCCCAACCCTAATCAGATTCTAGCTCCTATATTTAGGCCTGGATTTTAAGTGATATAGGCTATATGGAAATCAAATATTATGACTAGACTAATTGTCATTAATCTTTTGACTCCGTACCCTGAGGTTTATCTTACTGTTTCTAATGGAATTTTGCCAAAGCTTGGGGCCTGAGGAAAATGGGACTATTTGAGATCAAAACAATTGCACCCTGCATGCTAAAAATAGACACAAGACAATGGGAACTTTTGCTTCTTGAATTTTAAAATACATTGGATAAAGCATAATCATACTAATGACTATGAGATGAAATGAGTTCAACTAAACAGGGGTTCAATATGAAGTCTATACACTTGGATCAAGCAACATCACACTAAAGACTAATTACACTCTATATAACAGTATCGATAACCAACGGAGTAAAAATGCTAATCTCCCTATCTAATAGATAGTATCTATTGCAACCAGGGCATGCACCCAGGCAATTTGGCCATACTTGTTCCCTCAAAGCTAACAAATTCCAAGTAAATATCTACCAAATTCACCAGAGGACAGGGTGTACTCAAGTGCTGAATCATCGACTAAGTTCCAAACCCAATATAATGAGACATCCCAGTCTAGATACCAGCTTAATTCCTGGCCCGAATGGTCACATCAAGCCACCGCCATAAGTCTGTACATGTTCCCAGCGGGTAGGGACAACTAAACTGCACTGCAATGCCCCCCCCCTCCAGCTTGATTCCAATGAGTACCCCACTAGAACCAATGTACATGGGGACTGGAGAAACAATTAACAGGTGCATTAATAAAATGTATCATTAACCCACTCATAAACCATAAATCCAAGATATTTGAAATCACCCAAAACTAAAGTGCTCAACCATAGAGGGAGCTATAGTCGCCTGAAGAAAGCCTTTAATTTTACGCATCTTGTGCACCAAAGTTAAAGTTCACACGCAACTGGCCAGATACTCCCAAGCTCACATGATTTGACAGTTCTGTTATTGTATGACTTGATGATCGATTTGATTGGTTTGATGTTCACGCACGGTGCGATTTGGTCCCACCTAGAATGAAAAAGGCTTCTTTCAGAGTACTATAGAATACAATATTGAATGTCTTTGATATTCATTATCCCACTGTTAATTCCTTATGGCCATGTTTGCTGATCCCATTTCATGACATTTCTACCCTATAATGGCTTTGAGATCGGTCCATCAACAGCACCACCTGTACAGCGTGTCTTTCATTTCTAATCACATCACAGGATACCCAACACAGCATTCCCACCAAATTTGGAGGCTATTTTGTAACATTGGACATCCTGCAACATTGAGATACACACCAGTCATAATACATCTAGGTAATCAGTCGCGACATATTTATATCTTGTGCATTGAATCAAAAGTCAAAGTTAGGACTTGTTAATATGTGATCAATCAACACTAAGACAATTAAAGCAAAGGGATTTGCTATGTACATCTCTCGTTATTACAGATAATCAAGGTTTCATGCCAGAGGCCAGGGATGGGCAATGCACACAATGAAAGATAGATATGAAAAGCTTATTACAGTAAAACTTTGTTAAAACGAAATCTGATTTATTATAAGAAAATCCCTGGTATGAACAATTATTCTTCCTTTACCATTATACAAATTTATATGTATTTGGGGGGAATCCTAATAAGACAAATTTTGGACAAAAAGAACTAATTCCTCTGTCCTCAGAAACATTGTTATAATAAGTTTCTGGTGGGTTGGGGAGGATGGGTAGTACTCAAATATAAAAAGTAAAGGTAAAGGGGATGGCCTGTCTTTCACTGGTCAAAGTGCCCATCTCTCTTACGAAGCATTTGGGCCAGACCGCACATTGAGGTTCGTAAGTCCGGGCCACACACTCCTGTCCATCCCAAAGTTGAGTACATTCCAGGTTTCTACTTCCTATTTCTGTTATTCAAGCCAAGATGGACTGCACTGTTTTCTTAACACAATTCTCTATTATTCTGTTCACAGGCCCATTACAATGTCATCACTAATCAGCCCGGACACATCTAGACATATCGAAACAGAAGGGTGTCCGCATCATGTCCCCTGCACTAAATCACTCAACACTGTGACACGATAACAGCGTTTTAGACATGCCTTTCATAATGAAAAACAATAATCAGAATCTGACATGCTTAAATTTATACAAAGCAAAGTCAGATCGCTTTTCCTGTACGTAAGAAGTCACTCAACACAACGACCTGATCAGTAACTCAAACAACTTCCCCTAACACTGTAATAATTATGTGCAATAGGTTTTATCTGATCAAAAATGCATATATGTACCCTATTCATTCATATTCTACTAAATTATTGACAACTTGATAACCTACTACTGTAAACTACAGATTGTATTTGCTTGCCTTTTCATTAATAAGTCGTAAATAAGTTTTATTATTTCAGCTTATATTAGCAAAGACAGAGCAATGGGCTAAATTGATGATAAGCATTCAGCTAACTTCATACTTCTATATGCCACCTCATATAAATGCGATTATGAATGGGTTTACACTTAAAACCAAAAGTGTTATAAAGGCAAAATCAAAATTCTTGGACAATGTAAACAAATATCCAGTGTAGGGGTTGAATTGACAAACAATGAGACCCTGCACTCTGGATTACTCTTTACACTGTCCAATAATTTATTGTTTGACTAGAGTGTTCATGTTGAATAGTTGCACCAGATATCAAACTCACAGCTTAAGTGGGATACTGAAAATGAATTTTATTATACTATGTGACCCCTAATATCTGACAATTCTTGAAAAAAATTAAACACAAAATTTGTAGCATGTGCAAAATTAATATTCTATATCACAACATTGAATTTGGGAGGTAACATATGTGACCCGTCATATCGAAAGGTACCTTAAGGTCGGCAAGATCAAAATTTATTTTTTGGTCTCATCTGAAAGCTGAGATTTTAAGCTTTAAAATGACACCTTGATTTTGGTTATTGGATGTTCGGTTGTGAAGTTACATGCAAATTGGTAAAAGGCATCGGGCTGATTCGGAAAACTATAGTTCTGAGAAAATCGAGTTTATAGTTTTTGTACATAGTAAATCTTGAATGGAGAGAGGATTTTTAGCTTGGTTTTTTAACACAATGTTCTTATGTTTTGGATGTTGGAACCTGATTAATATGACAGAATATACTTCAATGATAACCTTTCTGATGAAATTAGAAATTCGACCTTGGACGTGATTTTTGACTATGATTAGCTTCAATGGCCCGTGTCTCGTAATGTACTATGCCGGTATTAAGGTACCTTTCGATATGACGATCCACATATAACTGCAAACTTGAGGTAATATAATTCTTTTGAAGAAAGACATTAATTAGCTAACTTTTAAGGTCTACATTAGGCCTAAACTGTAGATGACATTTACCAAAGGAAGTTGGTCGTTCCTAGCACTTCCATGTTAAGCCGTCAATGTATATTATGATAATCATAAACCCTTTTAATCTTGAAATTTCAGATCTACCGAAATTAGAACATGTCAACATCAGAAATGTTAGTTTAGGCGTAAGCCTATGAAAAAAAAGGAGATATTTCCAAATTTAACACGGGAGTGCTGTTGTTTTTCATCTTTTTCCTCAAAAGTATTTTAAAATTTCAATTGTCCTGATGAGTAAATGGCTTGATAATATCCATACTGTTTTACTGAGTTTTGATATTATCTTAACAATTTGAGATGTG
>JXSR01S051558.1:139969-160711 GCA_000969725.1 Ophiothrix spiculata
AGGAGATATTTCCAAATTTAACACGGGAGTGCTGTTGTTTTTCATCTTTTTCCTCAAAAGTATTTTAAAATTTCAATTGTCCTGATGAGTAAATAACTTGCTAATATCCATACTGTTTTACTGAGTTTTGAGCTTATCTTAACAATTTGAGACGTGCTCCCAAGCAAAAAATAATAAGTTGAAAATTTCTAAATTGAGTATATTACATATTTGAATTCATTATATTCAAAGCTTTTGATGTCATGTTCAAAGCAATGATGTCATACCTTCTTTTTTATTTTCCAATATATTTTTCAATACACAAGGTAGTCAAAGGAATTACGATTAGCCAGAAATCGACTGTAAAGTTGTTAAGATTACAGTAGCAAAATATGATCAATTAACTCAGCGATGTGAGAGTCATGTGATAAAACAGGCTGAAAATGAAAGAAAAAGCTCAAATTAGGACTCTTTGAAGGCATTAAAAAAGCTAAAATGAGCTTAAAACCTGAACTCTCACACCCCTGTTAACCATAACAATTATCAGTTTTCAAAACTTTGGACATAGTTAAAAGGAAATTAATGTATGCGTTTTACATTTTTTTCTCTTTAAAAGCTTATCATTTAAACTATTAATTCATAACTTTCCACTCATTTTGTGAGGAGAAGGCCTCACTTAGTAAATCTGTGATTTTCCAAAACTGTATGCACAATGTCAGATAGGGAAAGTGTCTGCAACACTTCCATGTGAAAAATTAATGAAGACTTGTGTATTAAAATTAGAAGATTTGCTTAAAATCATTACTCATTAAACATTGTAAACTTGGTTTAAAATGATTTCCCTAGGCATTCCTTGTGTACAAATGTGTACAAAGTAAAATTACCATCAGTTATGGCCTATATTGATAACCTAGAATGTATATCAATTATATCAATCAACAATCACCACATGGTACAGTAATTCAAACCATCCTACATACACACCCAGTTTTTCAAATTATTTAACCAAAACTACACTGTACATTTAAATATGAATTGAACATTAAAAACAGGTTGTGGCATTCCATGTGTGACCCTCCACAACAAACCTCCAGAAAAGTTGGTCCTGGTAAATTTTGTTTTATCTCTGATTCAAAAAGAATATATATTTGTAGCTTTAAAATGATACTGATTTGTAAAATGATACTGGTTTCATATTTATACAACACCTAGGAAGTGGAGTTACGGTTCTTCCATGCAAAACATGTCAGAATACCTAAACCAAGAAAACTTGCATTGGAAGTTTTTTTGCAATGTACATTTCTTATCATATTATGTCTAGAAAATGTTGGTTTTCAAATATTTGGGAGTTGAAATGACAGTTGATATCTTAACATTTCAAAACTGCAAAATTTTTAATTTTGTCAGAATACAACTTTTACATGTATTTAGCCCTGTATCTTAAAATAAAAAATGCAAACTTTACTGGAGGTTTGTAGTTAATGGTCACATATACCTTTTAACAACTTAATGGCGATAAATCCATAGGACTTACTTATATGTTCTTGGTGAGAGAAATATTTGTTTACTTTTGAAAAATCAAGTTTAGTCTATAAGACTTACATGTTAAATTTATATCTGATACAAACAATATTCAGCAAATATTGAACGGTATGTTTAATCCATAGGATTTACAAAAAAAATCTGCTCTAAAGATACCTTTTCAACAAGTTACAGGTCTAAAAACCATATCATCATATATCTGCAAATATTACCTTAGTTTGAACTGCAAATTTAGATCTTCTAGTCTTATATGTGCCCCATCATAGTTAAAGGTACCTTAAGGATCCCAAAATCAAAATTGATTTTTTGGTCTGGACGTTCGGTTGCAAAGTTACATCCAAAATTGGTAAAAGGAATCGGGCTGAATCGGGAAAACTATAGTTCTGAGAAAATCAAGTTTAAAGTTTATGTACTGAGTAAAACTCGAATGGCGGTAGGATTTTTACCTTGGTTTTAAACACATTTTTCTTACGTTTTGGATGTTGGAACCTGATTAATATTATAGAATACAGGTAATGTTTTGGATGAAATTAGACATTCGACCTTGACGTGATTGTTGACTATGCTCAGCTTCAATGGCCTTATCTCGTAATATACTATGCCAACCTTAAGGTACCTTTAGATATGACGGGGCATATATTTTTATACATGAATCTTGAGCTCACAAGACTAACAGTAATGACAGTTCACTTTGCCATACAGTCATAAGTTATCTCCAGGCAACCTGCTTCGACAGGAAATTGAATACATTAATAGCATACAATAGCCCTCATTGTCATCATCATCACATCATAATGTTTTCATACAAACACAATGGCAAGGAACCTGTTACAAATATGGTAAGTGTAAAAAGTTCATGGAAAACACAATTTGTTTGCTGATGAGTTATCGATCATGACAAGTCTGTAATCCTGACCCGGAGCTGTAAAATGTAACACAGGATATGCATTATCATCTCATACAATATATCTATGTGAGCTTTTAAATCTCAAATTTACATGAATCAGTTATTGCAAGTGAACTTGAATGTAAGACATAGACATAATAAATTATAATGTAAGTAATAAACAGTCAATTTAACCTAACATAACTCAGTACATGAGATAACTTTTCAGGAAATGATTAAGTATCTTTTTAGTCATGAAAAAGTCAAGTTTACATCAAAGCATATGTGGCATTTTTAAGCATTTGAACCGTAAGCCTCAGAAAATTAATTTTGCATTTCCCTTCACCCATCTACACTTCATTTTCGGGTCCACTCAAAAAACTAAAATAAAGGGGAAAAAATGAAACTTCCATTTAGCTATCTGCAATTCAGTCAACTTGTTGCAATAGGTTGGTGTTTTGAGGGAGTGAATGGTAAATAGGTACAAGTTTTACCCTTGAGGAAAAAGTTCCTCTCTTGTATTCAAAAATATGCTATGGGAAAAGTACGTAGTCCCTATGAGCTAGCAATACACCAGCTGACATACTTTTCACTAGCGACAAACAACAAAAGACGCTTGACTGAAACCTGAAGTAAATTTTGGCTTCCAATTCTGTCTAACTGGCAGATTGAAATGGTTGTGCTTTACTTTTACTGGACCTACAATTATTTATAAACTAATTTAAAAATCTTGGCTCTGATGCCATCCTCATGAATTCTCATTAGTCAAAAAAAAAAAAAAAAAAAAAAAAAAGATTTTTTTCACATTTTTTCACATCCTTTTGAAAAATAACTATATTATGGGGTTTGTTTTTTCAAAAATATAACATATGCAAATTCTGAGTTTTTGGGCAATATCCCCTTGCAGAGTTATTATTTTTTTCTGACGATTATTAATTTTAAAAAAAAGCAAACAAATTGGGCTCAGTTGTGCGACAAGCGACTCCATATACTTGTGCTGTAAGGTATGGAAGACAAACCTTTTTCTTGGCCTAACAAAATCTCTGGATTCTTATTGTCTGGATAACCTTTAACTGGGTATATTCTTTTGTTAATGTAATGGAATTAGTGTTATTCATGATTGGCTACCTTGACCAATTAATCATCCGGAAGTTGTTGTTTTTTTCAAAAGTGGTAATACATTAACAAATTCTTTATATTGGCAATGCAAAATCTAGTTAATTCTAGAAACTTATTCCATTTATAGCATCTAATTAGGCAACTAAAGGTTGGTGTTCCGCATGCATTTAATGGGTAGGACAGCTAGGATTCCATCGGTCCTCTTTATTGGTTTTCCCAAATCAGCTGTATATGACTATGAGATAATACATGACACTTTATTTACTTATAACCACAAACATACTTGCATCATTCACCTTAAAAGCAGCTCATGAACTGAGTATATTTTGGGAAAATTATCCTTCTAATTAAAAGCAAAAACAGGATTTTTCGAGACTTTTTATCAATGAGCATAATCCAATCCCAATTTATAAATGAGAGTTAAATTTAAGTTGTAACACAGTTCATACAAGACAAAATAGTGTAACTTCGAATAAAATTATGCCTAAGTTATAGTACTGATATTAATGATAACAAAATATTTCACAGGAAATGATGCTGTTGTATTGGGCAATACATTACTCAAGTTAAGACAATTTCTTTGGATTTATAAAATCCGCTGCATTTATACCATCATCACTTGTAGCTTTACCTCTTCATTTCCCCTGAGCATTCTTTAACAATTGACACAAAAATCATGATCTCTAAAACCCTGAGACCTTTTATATATGCGTACACATCTGAAAATTTAAATTTCAAGAACATACATACAACACAAAGCAAAATTATTAATGAACATGAACAACGTAAAACAGTATTTCTTTTTTATGATTTCAAAACTATTTGGTTCTCAAAATCGGCAAAGATGGGCAGATCCTATTCTTTCTAACGGGCATTCATTTGAGAGAGCTGAGCTTTCGATTCTTTGGCAGGTGTCTTCTTCAGACCTTAAGATAATACTTGCTAGAGTAAGTGTGACACTGGAATGGTGTTACACAGTTGACAACAACTCTGACATAAGGACTGACGTACAAATGCAAACCAGAGACTTTGGGGTCACCTGTAGAAAAATTGGCACTCTAAAATGAATGCATGTGCATGTGCGGAAAGAATAGGTTCTACTCATAATTCACAAGGATAAAACCATATCAGCTAGCCTACAAGATGAGCACTATCAGCAACTGATTGCAGCTGTATGCTTAAAACTTACACCTTCAATTCTGCCAAAATGGTGTACGCAATGAATAACACTCCACCTAAAATTGTATCAATCTTTGTGTGAATCCCAACTGCTAACACCCTTATGGTTTTCATCACTTAACAACATCGCTTAATAGGCAGTGTTTACACACACTACGAGAATGCTATACATTTCATGACCAAGTATTGAGGGATGTTGCAGTGATGAAATTGCTGGACTCGGAACGCACCAATAGTGACAAAATTGAAATTGGTGAAATTATACTCAGATGAAGCTCAAAACTGCATTATCATAATGGTATCCTCCATTGAGAGATGCCAATGTTAGTGACGTCCATTCTGACTACTAAGACAAACATAAATGTCAAACAGCATAGCTCAGAACTATTTAAAGGTCATTTTTTCTTATGGAATTCTGTGTCTGTATAATTATTCACAATACTGGAATTCAATTAGCGATCTCAACATAAAATTTGGTAGATCTCAGATGTTTTTGGTTGATTCTACCAACAATCATCGTTATCAAAAGTAATTTACATCAGGATCAAATAACCAACTTAAAGTAGAGACCTGTCCTCACCCTTGGCCAAATTTTGAAAATTAAGGATCAAATAATCCCTGACCAATCTGGGTCTCAAAAACAAAGGGGGAAGAATTAGTTAAAAATGAGAGATATATATCAAACTAAGTGTTGAGAACTTTAGGCTTAACTCCGGTGTGTTATAATTTCAGCACTTCATAGTTGAGGACAAGTCACCCATAAAACATTCTCATCAATTAGGGATATCAAACCTCTTTGAACACAGGGGTGACTTTGAACAAAATTTTGACAAGGAGGTTTGTGAACGACTCATCTTGCTTGACAAAAGTCATTAAGGATTTCAATTGATGGTTGAAATCCTATGCAAACCACCATCAGACGAGATGTGTGTTTCACAAACACCATGTCAAAGTTTTGTTCAAAGTCGCCCCGGCGTTCACAGTCACCATAGATTACGGTATCATGGTATATCAAAAATAACCTGAAAAGAAGATCATATTGTCACAAATTCAAATCACACAATATAATCATTGCAGCATATATGACTACACAATACATATTATCTTAATAATTCAAATGAATGGTTTTCAAGATATACACTGTGTTTACACTATCATAAAGAACATTGCACCTATACCTGAATAGTAGTCTTTACAGATGATGAAATTTGTATCTGTATACGTAGCATGATGTTGAAAAACGTGTGTCCTGCCACAGCAAAAGGATGCAGTCAGCTTCTTCATGTTGCTTATTATAGCATATCTGATATATACTTATAAGTATGCTACAATCTTCTGCAAAACTGTTGGGACACTTAGTGATATTCAACACTCTCCCCACTCCACTTAATCAGTGTCAAGTATTTTAGACATACAAATGTATCGTGTACACAACACGTGATTTAGGAGGGGCAGGACGAGCAGGATTGGAAAAGTTTGTAAACGATAACAACTTGAATTTTCTATAAGATCACACAAGCAATTTTACATGGATAGCCAACTTTTTTATTGCCATTGTGTGCATAACACAAGTGTCTCAACGAGTTTTGCAGAAGATTGTAGTATACATCAGATATGCTACAATGAGCAACATGGTGGAGCTGACAACGGCATCCTTTTGCCGCAGAGGCCCACATATATTCTATCCTCACACATATCTTCTTTCAGTTCTGGAATAGAGTGTTTAAGCACTCTACATCATACTACATATGATTAAAATCTAAACATTAAAAATTCAAAACAATTTTAATCAACACAATTAAAGTATTTTCTATGGTAACTTAACAGTGTTAAACAGTGTAAAAATACTCTCTTCACATACATACATACACTCTACACTCTTTCCACTCACATAAGATCAAAAGAAAACATGTTATCATGCATATTGAATCAAACAGTTGAAACAAGTGCCCTTTTAGAATTTAATAAAACAAAGGTGATATAAAACTTCTTTTAGTTGTAACTGCTATGAAATACAAATTTTATAAATACAATAAGGACTTTTAAAAATTGTTGACTTGCCCTTTGCAAAATTTAGGTTCGCTTTTTTTTGGGGGGGGGTGAACTTTTGCCTAACTCAACAGTGCATTTGGTAAAAATATCATGATATTTGGGTTGAAATTTACAACAATATTCACAGCATGTTATATATTTGCATGGAACAAACATATATCTTGAATAATTAAAGCACAAAACTTTGTAATTTATACAAAGTTTTGAAATTGGGTTTTCTCGTAATTAAATGTAGCATGAAAAATGCCACTTAAAACAGTATTTGTCAAAAAAACAGTATTGTCATAAAATGGGTTTTTCTTGTAATTTCAAAAAAAAAAAAAAAATGATCTGACCGACCATCAATTTCACCATTAAAGGGCAAGTCAACAACTTTTTTTAGGCCTAATATGAGCAAATCTTGCAAAATAATTTCATACAATTATCTGAACATACTATTTGAGAGTGGTAACTTATCTTATCCAAGATTCATTGTCAAGTCTATGATGGTATTACATTTTTCTAAATTGACCTGTGACCTGTTGGTGATCACACGTGTTGAAGATTGTTGTCGTAATCTCCTTTAAAACCTTGTTATCAATAACATGTAGGACCTAATGAGATGTGACAAAATTCCTTATTCCGGGATGATGCTGAAAAACCATCAGTAGACTTCACAAATGACCATACATCTTGGATAAAAAGTGATATATTTGATATTCAAAAACCAGAAGGAAATCCTAATGCCTTCATCCCCCCGGGCTTCATCCTGACTACAACAGCGCATCATGTGAAACCATTTGTGGTGTTTTTTTTGCTTTTTGTTTGGCTGTAGTATTGGCCTATCATCAAAAATGATTTAAATTGAATTCAAACTTGATGGAAATGCAAACAAGCCAAGCATGTGTAGATAGGAGTTTTGAGCAGTTCCGATCAATCAATATCAAAATACAACATCGCTTGCGAAAATACAATGGAGTTGAGAAAAGCTGAACTTTCCATTGCGTTTTCATATTGTCAGCTGCCGCATTCCGTTTGCGTTTTTGAGTGTGAATTCATTTGTGGTGCTGTTTAAGGTGAAAATCATTGGAAATGCAACACCATTGCATTTTCAAGCATAAATTCAGCGTTATATGTTATATTCAATGATATTCAACAATGACTTGCACATATTTCATGACACATTGATACTTCATTCAGCAGATTAAGTCCTCAGTATTTGCACCAGGAAACATTGAGACACTTGATGAAATATTGCAGGTCAATTTATCATAGCTGTTGGGTTCCTTTTTTCCACTAGGCAACACAAAAAAGAAAAAATGTTAATTGAATCAACTAGGCATCCATATTATAGAGCTGAGATTGTTGGATACTCTTAGAGCTAAAGATAACAAGAGACTAGTTTTGCATAATGTGGCTTAAAAGTACCCAATATATGGGCTTAGAGTAAATCTATAAACCTTGAATTATGCAAAAAGCAATCAGACCTATTACGAGATCCATATCATATACCTTGTATACTACAACATTGTGAACTGGTGGGGTTGTATTAGTTGCAAAGTGTAAGAGACTAGTAATGATCGATTAGGATTGATTAAGACCAATTCACGGCATATTATTATTTTTGAACATGAATCGTTTGTGATTTTGGCATTATTTTTAACTAATTTTGTTGCTACAACATTGCAAACATACATTTATTTGAATATTTAGCTAGATTGGGAACGTTGTTATGATTCGGAAAATACAGACTAATTTACTTCCCTGTATGGTCATGTTGGTTTTTGTGCATTACTCAACTGCTTGTTGCATACTTCAAGACTTATAGGGTATATATCCAGTGGGGAGATGAGGGCACTCAAATTCAAAAGTGACAGGAATGTACCTACCTAAGCGACAAATAAAGGGGCATTCAGGGTAGAATTTCTGTCAAAAAAGGGGGTCATTCATTGTGACAATAAAAATTATGGGTCTTTGAGTGTGAAGATGGGTGATTGGCTATGCAGCTTGCTTTGAAATTCATGGCTGCTTTGAAATTCATGGCTCCCAGCTGAATTTCAGGCACTAAAATAAGGATATGTGTTTTTCCGGGAAAGTTTAGGCCTCTTCGGATTGCAAATACTTTGCAGAAATAAGCTTTAGGCCTAGGACAGAAAATAGGGAGTGTGACACTTAGAAAAGAGGGGCAATAGGTGTAGGTGGTGTCAAAACACGGGGTCATTGGGTGCAGCTTAGCATTAAAAAGGGGTCTACTGGTTGGCAGTCACTATCCACAGACATATGGAAGTGCCCCCGTATCACTTTGATGTGTGCAGGGAATACCCTTTACACAACATACTGACATGGTTGAGCATGTTTGACACCTGGATACTGGGTACTTTTCACTTTTATGGCGGGATGGATATGATGCTATGTCTATTTTTAGATTGTGTTGAAACCAATGTAGTTGTGTTGTATTACAAAGTTGATGCACTAATAAAGTACCAAATGCTCATTTCCCCAATACAGGTGTCTTTAGGAAAAGAGGAAGTTCTGCTAGGTGATACTATTTTACAAAATATTCAAATGATAGTCAATCAGGCGTTCTTCACTAGAAATCACTATAATAACATGTTCTCTACTTGTTCTTTGTAATAACTACTGAAGAAAAATCCCTACTTTGTTACATGACTCATAAACAGCCTTGAAAAAGAGCGTAAATCATTACTGCTGGCAGAAAGCGACTAGGATTTCTATAAATCAGATGGAACATGGACACTAAATATGATTGGTCACATGTCAATCTATTATTGACTTCAACCAATCATAGGACCTGTCATATCTGAACACATCTAACACACAAATCCAAATTTGACCGATGTAGACTTTGATAACATCACTACTGCCATGCCTATAGTGTCCTGTATCTAGCCCGATCCTAGATTTTCTCAAGCCTTACATAATGGATTTCCTTATGTCAATCTGAAAGGCATTAAGTGACTAGTGAATTGATTCAAGATTTAATCTGTCAAGGAAATTTACTAGGATATCTGTCAGATTTAGATGTTGCGATAATATCGGAATAATTGAAAAGACAGAGCTGGGGTTATGATTATAAGACTATACTCAATAAACCTTGAAGTATGCAACAAGCAATCACGATTCTGTTACCATATCCATAGCCTATCCCTTGTATTCTACAACATTTGTGATTTTACATTGTGTAAGAGACTAGTAATGATTGATTGATGAAGACTAAATGTGTCCCGCCGCGGCAAAAGGATGCAGTTGTCGTCTCCTACATGTAGCTCATTGTAGCATATCATATGTATACTAGTTGTATACATCAGATATGATACAATAAGCAACATGTACGAGCCGACAACTGCATCCTTTTGCCGCGGCGGGACACAAATATCACTGCGTATTAATATTTTTGTACCTGAATCGTTCATGATTTGGTGAAAGTTTTGGCTAAATTTGTTGCTACAACACTGAACACAAGTTCATTTGAATATTCAGCAAGATTGGGTATGTGGTTATAATTCACAATATACTGATTAATTTACTTGCCTGTATGGTTTATGTGTCTTAAATGGCTGCTCACTGCATACTTCAAGATTTACAGATGCTTTCTAAGTACACAGTCAGAGTCAATCATCAATTTTAAATAAGCTGCTAGTTCTGATCAAATATACACACCACAGATATAAAAAAATATTCCAAACTCCCTATACTGCCGACGTAAACTATGGAGCTCAAAATATGGAAGCTGTTGGCTCTTTGCCATATAAAACGCCAGTTGTTATCGGCCTGTGTGGTTTTCAAACACAAAGTTGTCACCTTTATGACACGGTATTATCTGAGATGCGATTTCGCATTTCAATCCCTGCAACGGGCAACATGACTAGTGTGCTACCAGACAGGTGCATTGGTTTACACATAAAATGAAATGTATGCGTATTTCGGTTTAAGACTGTATTCAGTAGCCGCATCAGGTTTGGCTACTGTATTCAGTAGCCAAACCTGATGCGGGCACCGTAGTGTAGTTATTAGCGATCTCACCTTTCATGCAATGGGACCGCGTTTGATTCCCAGGGAGGGTTGCCTTAATTTCTGCATCTTTGCTAAGATGTTTATCTAACTTGGGAGCACTGGGTCAGATATTTGATCTTATCTGCCCCTTACACGAAGTATATAGAGCCTGGTAAATATTTCATGAGAGATCGTCGTCCTTCGGAGGAGACGTAAAGCCGTCAATACCTGTATATGTAATCACAATCAGTATCGCGAAGAGTAGGGTATTCTTCCCTTAATTGTTCCCAACTCTGTTTCGGTCAAATTCAATTAGGACTGATAAAACTATATAAAAAGACAGATATAACTGCTTAATTGGAGTATAAATGATCCAGATCCAGCAGAGTTTGGAATCTCCTATTTATATCTTTGGTATGCATTCATGAAATCAGTTTTCAGATTTGAATGTTTCTTTGCTGTATAGCTGATTTACAAAGATTTTTACTTGACTCAGAGACTGTTGAAAACCCAAGTAACATTCTTGGAAGGTAAAGATACACAATATTCATTTTTTTTCATATGAAAGATAGAAGGTTGTAATCAGTGTTCATAAATTGGCAAAATTTGTCATATAGCAAGAAAGAGTTTGAAAAACTTTTGAAAATTAACCAAGACATACTATAGCCAGTTTTGAAAGAAGAAAAAATGCACTTTTACAAGTTCAAAATACTTAAATGGAACACTGTGTGGAAACTGAATTGCAGTTTTTCTCTTCAAATATAACAAAATATGTAACAACATTTCAACATGCCATTTCTGGACAAGCCGGTGCTAACATACAACTTATTCATTGCAAAACTCCCTCATGACATCATGCACACACATATAGCATATAAGAAACTTCCCATTTTGGGTTCATAATAATGAGCAGCAGCTGAGTTTGGGTGAGAAAAACGAAAAGGGGAAAACCAGGGATAAGCACTGGTACGAGGTTAATACTCAAGTGTTATACCGCAGGCTTATAGTAAGCACTTATAATTAAGACATTATACATATACATCAAGCTTAAGTTGTCTTGAACAATTATTCCTATAGTCAAAATGTCAAAAAGATTAACATGACTTTGTTGATAAACTTTTGAAAAGGGTTCATGAAACTGTATATTTTCAACTAGACTATTCTATAATAAGGTCAAATGACCTTCCTATGAGATAACTTTTGAAAATTCAACTACCCACTAACTTATTTATCAATTTTTTCAAGTTGAGCATGTGACCTTTGTAATGACGTTTAGTTGGTCACAAATACACAAGATGCAGCATCTTTTTCTCGCATTAGCAACGCAACAAAAATTTGAACGTGAACGGACGTATTTCACTCATCGTGAACAGATGTATTTTTTATGTTTCCTTCCAGACCAACGGATGTTTTTTTTTATGTTTCCTTCCAGACCAACAACAACATTATTACCAGGGTAAAGGTCAAAGGTAATTTTGCTTGGCGTTTGCAAGAAATAAGACCAGTCATTTCAGAGTCAAGTTGGGTATTTTAAGATGTGCTGCATCGCAACAATTCTGAACAGCAAATACAATCAACAATGCAACATCTACTATTGAACTTTAATGCTGCTTTCATACTCGTGTAGTTTTGCAGCTTTGTCGCTGCATGACATATATTTTTTGCAAAAACTTGCCGCTTCCAGTTGTCGTAGCGGCAAAGCTACATGTCACTGAGATAATCCATATCGGCAAAATTTTGTCGCACGACAAGAATTTATGAGTTGAAATGAATTTAACTTTCAGACCGACAAGAAGCGGCAATCTGAAAAACGACAAAACTGCAAAAGCTACAAAAGTGTGAAAGGAAGCAAGCGACAGAGCTGCAAATCTACAAAGCTGCGAAGCGACAATAAGTATGAAAGCAGCATTAGGCCTCTGATCAGAGAATCATTCCAAGACCTGCCAACCTCTGAATCCAACAATGTGGGACATCCAAATTTGGATTGAGGGACATCACAATGACAAGCAGAGCAAATCACAGGAAGCAAAATGACAAATGAAATCTCAGATTTCAGGACTTTTTTAATGATCAGAATGAGGGATTGTCCCTCAAATTGTGGAACAGTTGGTAGATCTGTAGCAACACAGTACAAGCAAAATGACAATAAATCTCAGATTTCAGGACTTTTTTAATGATCAGAATGAGGGATTATCCTTCAAGTTGTGGTACAGTTGGTAGATCTGCATTGCATAAAATCAAATGACATGACATAATTGACAATTCATTGCATGAATCCACACTGCAATCACATCAACAACAATGTATCGTTTCATCAAGCATAATGTGTGATTGTGCGTGACAAGTTGAGTCAATCTGGGCTACAGGAAACTGATCTAGATCATGAGATGCCATAAGCTACAATGCCCTCCGAGTGACAGGGTAGCAAACTCCCGGAGGGGGGGGGGAGACACTCAACCATGAGTTACGTGTCATGTGCCACAAAAAAAACCTCACCTTTTTTGCTCGCTCTCACCAAAAGACCCAGTTTTTATTAACTATCACTAAATGGCCTATTTATAAAACAAACTTCTTGTCACCAAAAGAACCTGACACAACATTTTCTCATATAACAATCAAAAGAGTTACAATTTTCAGCCAAAAATGTGATTTTAAAACCTTAAGCTACATTTGTTAAATATATTCTGCATTTAACTTAAGGATCCCGATTTTTGTGCACATTGTCACACTAAGACCCACTTTTTGCTCAATTTGACACCGAAAAATGCCTATATCTTGTGGTGCACAACCTTCGTACATCACCCTCTAGTGAATGCAACCCCCCCCCCGCAAATTTTAAATTTTAACAAAATCTTTTTTCAATTAAGCTTTCTAATATCAAATCAAAACATGTTATAATGACCATATTTGGCTGGCAGGAAGCTAGGATCTGGAGCATGCAAAATGTTGCCATGTAACTGACAAGGTCCCTCCTAGCAAGCAATTTTTAACACAGATCCAGTAACTTTTTTCTATTAGAAATTAGGAGTTCACTTTAGTTCTAAAGTTAAATTAATTCAATTAAGAAATTATATGCAGACATTTTTGATGGGTTAAATTCCAAAAATCAACCTAACAAACATATTTACATTACTACTATAGTCAAGTTGATTGCTCAAATTATATAAAATCACAAAAATCCCCTCTCAATAACACCAAGAGAACAAGTACTTGTTAGCATACAGACTACAGGAAGCTAGAATTAAACCAGGGTCAGGCAAACAACATCTAGGTATATGACAGCAATTATAAAATCCACTTGCATGAAACATATCAAATGAGAGCAAGCACAGGTTATAAGTTGGTGACAAATTCTTGTCTCAAGGATTTTCTTAACTGACAGTGTTACAAGTATATGAGGCAAATCAAATCTAAATTTCTGGTTGAGCAAGCCATATCTGACTAAGTTTTTGTACATTGAATGCCCTTACAGGGGCAATTCATGATCCACATTTCATCCCCAACTCACTGCTATCAAAATACAGATTTTAGCTAATAAGAATTCTTGACCGATATATGTTACAGACTGATGAAAACATGAAAAGGGCTGAACAATTAAGAGGGGGTACGACCTAAAAAGTCTGAGAAAGGCTTAACCCATCCTTATTTTTAAAAAGTGAACATGCAAAACAAATCACAGGATATCACTGTGCAAGTGTATCTTATAAATGGTGAATAACTGTGACTTTAAGTAGGAAATTACTAATTAATGTACAAATAGATAAAGCAAAGTTCAGACATAAATGAAAATCAAACGGTTATACAATATTACACGGGAAACAGATATGTGCATATAATTACATTAGAATTAATGAATTGAATTAAAAACTGGCTCATTCATTCCTAAAAATAGTTCACTTACGTGAGCTTATGACAAACTAACGCTATGTCTCGAGTACTAGCCTTGATTGTAACTTTATATCTAATGCACTAGACAATAATTTATAGCACAAAATGGGTACAAACGTTTAAAAAGTCACACTGTTTTAAGCAGATATAACTGTTTGTTTGGATTTTTCTTTTAATTAAAAAACTTGATGCAACATATACGTTTCAGTAAAAATACTACAGAATTGCCTAAAATTTTCAAAAGGTCATTAAGCAACTGTTTTCATCAGTAAATAACAATTTTCTAACAATTATGATTCATAAAAATATAAAAATACTAACTATGTCATCATTTCTTAATGCAAGCTCCATAGAGATATATTATGCGAAAACATATTGTTCAAACCAAAATAAAGATTTACAATCATTTTATACTTTGCCCTTGAGATACAGGTTTACTTAACAAAACAAACAAAAAAGGTATTATGTATTGTAATTAACAAAATGGAGGAAAATATTACGTCAAATAGTAATTTCCCTGAAAGCTGTTCACGTCAAAATTGTATTTTACCTTACTATGAAATTGTCGTTATTGTGCTGAAAACCATACCACATGTTTCCCATTTCCTAATCTGGTTTATGTCAGGATCAATATAATAAACCTTGCAAACAACAACTTATGGACTAATTCTTTCACTTAAGTCTAAGGCATAAATTACAGGAAGACCACTAAGGATATATGGCCTCGTTGCCCTATGGGGCTCTCTTGGCGTATTTAATCGTAACATTATTATGTCCTGTTCTTTGTTTCCCCTGTCATACCATAAAATTAAGTGGCTGTCAAAATATGGGAAATTGTGGTCTTTAATATATCAATTTGTGTCGCTGAGTCCTTGATACTACTTCAGACACACAGACTACAATTTCTTTCACAATGAAAACAGTTCAGTTCACTATGTATCCCTGAATGTTGTATTTTAGCTACTTATTAAGTAAAGAACACCACAGATAATAATAATAATAATAATGATAATATGCAGCTTTTATATAGCGCTTCTAAATTTGGGCCAAATTGTCTAAGTGCAGCTGCCTATTATTACGTTGCCGTCATGGAATTGTCACAATCAGTTCCCTTGAAAATAGTGCAACCTGGCAACTTGCACTTAGATTGTAATATTAACTCCCTAATACCGCTCAGGTCAACAAAGCAATTGAAATTAAATGTCTTACCCAAGGATATTACCAGTTGGCCGTAGCGGGGCGTAAACTAACGACCTACTGATTTGGAGTCCTGTGCTTTTCCCCTAGACCACACAAGATCTACTGGGAAATCCAAAAGTTATTGGAGGTATATGCTACAACAGCCCTGCCAAAGCAATAAAGACCCGTATCAGCTCCCTGAGTTTTTACTGCACACTTAATTTTGTGGTGTTTGCTCGATTCAAACGAGGTGATCAAATATAAAATAGATTAATAGTCTGAAAACTGAGCTATCAAGTCCAGGTCGCTACATACTCATATGTATGATAAATATCTAGTGATGTATAGATTAAGGTAAATTTTAAAAGAAAACAGATTAAACATTAAATTGAATTCACTGACTTGACAAAGGGAACCAAGGTATATACTGTGGTGTTATTTTTTCAGCTAACAAGTGTCATAGTAAGAAATCTTATTTCATTTGAAGAACCACTAAGCTACAATGATTAACACCTTCCTAACTCTTATGATGTAAATACCTATCAAAGCCAAACAACACAATTTCCAAGTATTACGGTCCGACAACAACACCTGAATGTGGATATTCAATTAGTCACAATAACCAACAATTAGGACCATACAATTTAACTTTATCCCATTATACCAAGAGTGACTACAAAACAAAGGTATATCCAAGATCATTTTAGACCTAACAAGTGTTTTGTTATATTATTTAATAAGATAACTATTTTCAGATCTAAAACTCAATTAACATTCTCAATTCAAGAAGCTTATTTAACTCTTGAGCCATTTGACAAAACCTGCACAAACTGTTACGGAATTATCTAAACCAACTCTGTTTCCTGCATGGTCAAACATGTCATAGAATATATTTAACACATGGTAAAAAGTTATGACTATGGATCACAACCTGCACATAACAAAAACATACTTCAGATTTTCAGACTGGATCCTTCGTCTTTATCAGCGACATGAGACTGTCCCAAATCATGATCTTTCGTTACTTGACAAAAGAAGGGACCTACAGACTTTCAAAAGTTTGTGTTCCCCCTTGGATGAGCATTGGTTGGTGCAGTCTGATGTATGCTGCCACTTAACATGTCTTTCAAAGTATCCTGGATCCTTGTTTAGAATCTTCACACTGTCAAAATCTACTTCTACTACTCACAAGCAAATTCCCAGTGTGAACGCAATAATAGAAAGTGTGACGTACCACTAGTTTTTATGCGCAAGTCGTGTCCCTGTGTGAATACAACTGCTAAGTTGTCTCGCTCTAGTGCCGCTCACGACTAGTCATGACTATTATGTGTGAACAGGCCCTTAAGACAGTCTCATTCTCGCTGATGAAAGGCGATGGATCTCATCTGAAAGTTCTGAGATATGTTCTTTTTAAAACCATATGCTACGATCCAAAATTGTAATTTTTCACCATGTTATTCCAAAACAAATGTACTTTCATGAACACCTAACACATGTTTCCTTAAACATAGAATGATCCATCAATCATGCAATGATCAGGTTAAAATTACTAATTGCTATTTTTAGAAAACACATGATATAAAGCTGTACCAACAACAAAATTATCCAATCTTTAGGTTATTTTCCAAGATTTTTGTAAAGTGCATCAAAATCCAGTGCACCACAAATCTATGAGTAATGTTGTGATTCCTGACATCAATACACTATTTCCTACCCATTACGTTGTTTAATTCAAGTCGTTAATATTACGACATGGTGAACGTGACAAGTTACATGGGGTTTAAAATTACTAAAGGTGTTAGTTAGTGTTCAGCTTGCATTGACATCAGTCAAATTAATAGAAATTGCTCAACGATTTCCCTCTTCTTGATTTCAAGAGTTTTGTCTATTTCCTGTGAATCATTCATATAGATTTCATGCGAAGTAAGAAGTGAAACACCCAAATTTGATACAGTGATTGATTCAAAATTGGGTCTTATTTCTAACAGGATTGCTTTGCTACTTTCATATAATCAGGGTTCGTAAACCTTGGAGCCTTTAAAATTCAAGGACTTTTCAATGACTTTCAATGTCCAAAAGCATGATTTTCAAGGACTTACCACAGCATAATTTGCAGTATGCTGAACTCTTGTTCCTGCCGACATCAATCCACTCGCTGAATTTGGGATCAGTTAGCCATAAATTATCAATTTTCAAGGACTTTCAAGGACTCTGTGCAAATTTCCAGGACTTTCAAGGCCTTGAAAAGGTGTTTTCAAATTCAAGGATTTTCAAGGACTCTCAAGGACCGTACGAACCCTGTATAATATTTTGTGTTTCCAAATAATTGCTAAATGTCAAGAACATAATGAGGGGAGCGTGGTCCAGTGATTAGACTCATAATATAGAACTTGCAGGTTCAAGCCCCAATCAGTCCATGTCTCCTTGGGCAAGAAACTTTACTCTCATTTCTCTGTGGTTCGGAAGTCACATAAAGCCGTCGGTCCCCTGTGCAAATGGTCTTCCCTTGGGGCTGCATACACTGGTGAGCTATATAATCTAAAGAGGACACTTCAAAACTCAAACAGCTGTTGACTGCAAAGAAGCGACTGTTGACCACACCACAGAAAAGGTGTGGTTGACCACAGAAATCCATCAATTAAGGCTGGTTACTATTGTTGTGCACAATGGGCAACTGGCCAGAACAGCCAGAACAGCAAGTTGACCATCGATTTGAATTTTGAAACTGACTTCTAATAAACAATGGCCAAGATTCAAACCACCTCCCCCTACAAGTAACCACATCATTTGCTATATATAGCTAAAATGTAGCAGCAGCATACACCGTTGTATTCAACATTTTTCTGTATGTATAAACTTTGCACACAAAAAAATGTCAAACTATCAACTAATTAACAGGTTGATATACAATGGCACAGGGACATCAAAGTAACTAAATCTGCTGTGTACACACACAAAGCAGGTTATAGGCAGTATAGTGTCTGTCACATGAGGGGGCTATTGTCCATATATGAGTTGGATCGTCAGAGCATGCAACTATCATGCATGTTCAAAACAGAAAGATATTTCAAAACAAGATAAAAATGATTAGTACCCAATAAAAACAATTTAACAAATTATGGCTGTAAAGAAAAACAACAAGTAAAATAACAATTAACAAATTGAACAAACTACTGCAAATTGAGAAAATCAAATATAATCCATCATGAAACATTATATAAACCACTCCTATGATGGATATTTCAGTCGCTGGCAGTATATCGGGACTCAGAGCGAGGCCAAGAATTGTGTCATGTGACCCATCATTACTGATTCCATACATATTTGCATGTCAGATATGCAAACGTCTGCATTGATTCAATCACACTGCATCAAGTGACACAATTCTTGGCCTTGCTCTGAATTCTCATAATCCAACAACAAAAGGGAAATATGGCAATCACAGGAATGATCTATTAGGAAAAAATAAGTACACAATAATACAGTAATACGTTATAATCGCAATAAATTGGCAGATATGACCAGCAATGAAAAAAGGGTTCTTGTTTCAACTATAAATAATCACTACAGCAAAATATTAACACTAAATTAGCTTTGATCACTAAAACTGCTACCAATTTGTAGTTGTACACGTTGTATTTGATCGTAAATTTAGAATACAAGCAGCAATTGTCCCAATCAATTCTTGTACAAAGCCAACAATGAGTTTGTATCAATCATGGGCAAGGAAAAGGGAAGGGAATAGTTCTACAGTATTGTACCATTTAGTGTTAAGTTCGAGCTACACTTCTGGCACTGTATAATTACGGCGCGAACAGCTTTACTGGGTTTGGAATATTTCATGTTTGAATAGGGGTGTACATTCGTAATTGGTGCCCCCGCATGGTATTTTTAATAGTCACTGAAGAAAATGTCATGAACTTAAATGTTTT
This sequence comes from Ophiothrix spiculata, assembly GCA_000969725.1. Taxonomy (NCBI): domain Eukaryota; kingdom Metazoa; phylum Echinodermata; class Ophiuroidea; order Amphilepidida; family Ophiotrichidae; genus Ophiothrix; species Ophiothrix spiculata. The sequence goes on from JXSR01S051558.1 coordinate 159,719, forward strand.
CATGCTGGGTGCGTGACACGGAAGACATGTTGTTTTTGGGAGTGCGCAATAAATACTCCAGACTAGCATCTTTTCCCACGCACAACATTGGTTTGTTTTCTCAACAGTGGCAGATCATAACCCACACATCTTGCATGCGATTTAGTAAGTTGCTTTAAATGCAAGGGTCACTGAATCAATTCTGATTTTATTGCTTAAAAATTTTGTGCTATTTTCAAATAAGAGAATGACAGAAAGCTTACTAGCAAAAGTGGTACAGATAAGTTTAAACTCTATTTTCATCCTGATCGGTCTATTCGTACTTTTTATCGAACCCATTACAAAATTTTGCCAAAACTGTGAGAATGCTTGTTTTTCTTAACAGGACAGACAATTTCTTCTAGATTAACTCAAGCCGTAATTACATGTGAATTATGTCAAAAGGGCCATGTAAACAATTATTGCAATTTATAAAAATATGTAAAGTTAACCATTCATTACATCAAAACGTAAACTAAAACCAAAGTTCATTATCCGTGTTTAAATTAAGTAAATCACTAATACTCTACTACTGTAAGTTTCAAGTTATTCTGACATTATCAGGAGCATGAAGAAGTATAACCGGCATGGCAAACTTTAATCATTTTTTCATTGAATTTATTCCGGGACTATATGCACTTTTTTATTCAAATGGTTAAAAAAGTTTCAAAGCAATTGATGCAAAATTGCAAAAGTGCCACTGCGACTTGATTTCCAGCTTCAAGTAGTGCAATTGGCAAGTCAAAATCAAAGAAAGATAAGACTTATGAACCAAAAATATATTTACATAAGGACAAACAATTTTTGTATTAACCTTCAAGTTATTTTCTGCAATATCTGGACTGTATTTAAACATGATTATACGCAAATCAAAACGGAATTATTTTTATACTAAATTTGAACATTGTAAAAATAACATGAGGCAAACTTGGAAAACAATTAATAATGTTTTAGGCAAGAGTAAAACACTCTCAT
>JXSR01S051558.1:165688-181342 GCA_000969725.1 Ophiothrix spiculata
TCACATGGTATAAATGATGAAGCTATACTATATCTGTCTGAAAAGGAATAGAACCTGTCCTATCAACGATTTCATATATTTTGGAAAATCCTAATTGAACTTTGGACCTTTTGCTGGTCAAGTGTTCTAACACTAAACTATTCAGCATTCCGGGATTTTATCTACAAAAGGTTAGTGAAAGTTTGATTCATTCTAAATAAAGTTAATCTAGTATCAAAATATAAAAATAATATTAGAAAAATATACATAATTGTCGGTTGCATCACATACCGATCTATTATATATCGGATGGTAAGCATGATAATGACAACATTGGATGATTTACGCCCAATATTGGTCGAGCTATGAGTTTTTAAAATATTGGGCTTGACTGCGTCTCGCCCAATATTTTTGCAACTCATAGCTCGACCAATAAATATGGGCTCAATCTATCCAATTTTGTATCAAAATTGGTAAAAGGCACATCACATATGATCTACATTACCATATCAGTTTTATTTAATCTCTAACAAACAATTCATTTTTATTTATTTTCCTGGATTCAGTAATAATGCAAAAAGCACTTTGAGGTTTATATTTTGCTTAAAGATTTGATCAATTGTCATTATTTATATAATACTTAAAGTTATAGATCAGTATGTGAAAACATTGTTTACACAATGATCACTTTAGTAATAGACAGGTATGTGATAAGACGGACAATATTTTCAACGTACAAAAAACATACACATTAAAACATCACCTGAAATACAAAATAACACTGGTAAAAATACTGGAAATTGAATGAAAGACTCATGAATACTGTTTGTGATTTTTCTTGCACATCTCAATTGTGGTTCATTTTACTCTAACAATTATTAAACATTTATACAATTTGTATAGAACAGATATTGTAAAAACATCAGACCTGTTTATTTATCAATATGTATGATAAATGAAATTCTCTAGACATTATGTCATTTTTAAGAATTTCAGTACTTGAAAAATAAACAGATCTGTAGATACTAACTACTACTGATACCAAACTAATTATGTCCAACATTATTTCATTATCTTTTTTAAAGATCATGCTATTGCTCATCATGAAAATTGAACACTAATAGTTTAGTCAATTAAAATAATATAAAATTAATTCAGTTTTCAATAATGAAAATAGTATAATTGCAATTTGACCCAGTAAGAAAAGGAAAACATGATTACTGGTAGACCATTTTCATGAAGCAAATCGTGCTACCCAACTGAATGGTCTTAGTCATCAGTTTTTTTAATCACAATTTCTAAATGATGTAGAGATGATTTCTATAAAATGTTGATACCATATTGCATTGTTGGTATACATATTCGTTTATCTTGTCCAGTTGAACTATGCAACACATGTATCTAGTAGTGAAATGTATACATGTGTTTATGTTCCATAATCCACATACAAGTTCATGAATTAGGTAATATCCGGCTTATACTTGATGCTTACCATGAAAATTTATTAGACAACCTTGTACTACAGTTCAAGTTGTCAAACTAGGCTTCTCCTCATTATGAGTGCTTTTTAACTTCATTTTCAGCATGAAGGGCATTGGTTACCCATTCACTTCTCCTAAATTGCTTGCATTTTGTTTGTGTTTTTACTTCTACTCGTACTGGGTAAAGTTTGGTCACAATTTTCCTCATGTCTTACAACTGGCTACGAATTTGCAAACGGGGCACTGATTATCTTTCAATCTCTTTGTACAAATTTCAAACGATCTAAGATGCAGTTTCCAAAGAAGTTCATGTTCAAATAATCATTAGCCTGCCGTTTGTAAACAGAAGGGTAATTGCGACCAAGCAATACATGCATATATTCTGATTCTGCACTTTATTTTTTAGATGATAAATTCTCAAAGAAGAGCTTCAACTACATTAATCACTAAATTTACATTAATCGATAAGCAGGGAGGGGAGGTTCTCAGTTTAAAAGTAAATTGTTACCTGTTGACTACATTTGTATGACAACTGTGAGTGAATGATATTATTATTCATAGTATTATGTCACTTGTGAGTGTTGTACAATGAGTGTAAAGAATGGTGTGACACAACTAAAACAACCAAGGAATACACAAAACAATCACCTGCTGGGAAAAAAAAACATTCAACCACTGAACAACTAAATAACCCTTCAATATGTTCATGACATGTCTAAATCCATTCAACATACCTAACAAGCCTTATTCATGTAACAATAAACTAAAAAATTACATAGCACCAAAAACCAAAATGCAAAAATTGTGTTCTACTAAGAGCTAAATGAATACCAATATACTAAGTATAGAACAGTCAATCTTGTAATGAGTTGTATACAGCAAAAAAAATTTCAATCTGACGTGTACACAACACATCACGCCCTGTGCGAGTGTCCAGTGACCTCTTAGAACATGGAAAACTTTTAAATGACTGTCACAACAAGCAGCAACAGAGAAATCCAATCAAATCAAAAGTAGGAAATACATGCGTGTAAACTAAATCCAAACTTACAAGATCATTCAAGTGAAGAGGATTAATTTTAGTTCATGTTTACTTCACTTACAAAGAGTAGGAACAGAATTCTATTGTCTCCATACTCAGGCAAACCATAATAGTATTAGTAAGAACAAATTGCTACAAACGAAGCCTGTAGTGAATACAAATAAAGTTAAATCAATCAAATCAACACTAAATTGAAAGCACAAATACTTTGAAAATGCAAAATAATCCTAATATTCACTATAGTTTCAAACCTATCCAGTGGAGTGAGCCTAAACATTTAACCAAGGGAAAAAATAAATAAACACTATATCAACAATGAGTAACCTTTAAGATATTGATCCGGGATATTACAGATATTTGTATGTCGCAAGGTATATTTTCAAGGTACTGCCAATCCCGAATCTACATTCTGTCTTTTGACTATGCTTTCCAAGAATATATCCACAAACAATAGTGTGTTCACAACCGAATATATACTAAACTTTATCTTCAAAATAAGCCCACTGAAAATCGTGTCAAATATTCAAACAATCATGCTTCAATGCGTACGCATAATTCAAAATTTAAATCGCTTGATCAGACTCGCACATGACGTTTGCGATAACTGGTCAGTTTTACTCCATAAAAAAGGCTTAGTTTGGCGATCATGGAAACAACCAATCATATCAGTGGTCACGTACGGAGCAGGGTTCAACTTGACAACAAGTGTTAATGAGCAAAACCCACAATCAGGGAGCTTGAAATTGACTTTGTGTATGGTTGCATAGTGTAAATATATTGGTTTTTTGCTAATGTAAAATCATCATGAAAGACTTGTATTGATCAAGGCTGGATTCACAGAAGTGTGGTCCTTTTTTTTTCCTGTAAAACATTAAAATTTAGTGGGGAGATACAAGACAAGGTACTTTCTCCTCTTAGTGTAATGGCATCATTAGCCACTTTTTACCCTTTTTTTTTTCTTTCTTTTACATTCAATTTTTGAATCTACAGCGTTGAAATTTCTCCTTGGAAAAAAAATAGAATATCACTTTGCTCTACATTTTTTGCAACAGTTCCTTTTTTCAAGTCTCAAATCCAACCTTATTGATGGTGAGTGTCTTAGCTGTTGGGTGTGATGAATTACTATAGTGAGTTTAGGAATAGTCAATTACTAGAGAGAAAACGTTCTATACGATAAAAATGTTATGCTGTTATGGTGTATGTGAAATGGTATGCTTATGAGTGTAAACGTTAAGAGTCCCTGCTTATCATATATGTTGTTATCTACACGACTCATCAGATGGAGTCCCTGCTTATCATATATGTTGTTATCTACACGACTCATCAGATGTAATACCGGTACACAAGAAATCTGGGTAGATTCTCCAATGGGAAAAAATAGGATAATTTGTGCAGTTTTTATACTGTATTAAATGAAGACAAAAACGTCACATATGCAATCAAATACTGCTCATCATTAAAAATTGATCAAATTCCAATTGTTTCCAAAATAAAAATTTGTGTAAGGCTGATTAAATATGTCAAATATTATAATGTTTCACTAAAAATTTTTATGATTGTACTATCTTGGGGAATATTTCAAAAATTGAAATAATAAAACTCAAAAATTTGAGAAAATCGATCCTGTTTCTACTTTATAAAAAATAACAAAGTTCAAAATTTTACCTAACCAAATTTTAGTTAAAAGCCCTATGTCTGAAGTCTAGTACCAAATTCACATATTTAATTTAAAAAAACAAAACAAACTAGCATCCATGTTGTGATCAGCATGAAAATGCACTTCTAGAAATGATTTACATATATGGGTTTCATTTTAAAAACAAAAAACAATTTCATAACTGATGGGTTGACACCAGTCTTAATGCATTCTATAAAAATCCTAGTTATTGCATAAAATTATAAAGCGCTTACAACAACATTTTCTAAAATAAGATTTTGAGCAAACATTATTGATTAAGGCTAAGTGAAAGAAAGCCTTACATGTGTCTGAAATCAAGAGTATAGTGATGGAAATGCTGGGTTACTGGAAAACATGTGACATTATTTAAAATGGCAAGAATAAAAATAAAGGACAAGATATATTATTTTTAAGTCCTACATCATGACATAATGAGCAGTAATACATTGCTTCAATGAAGGTGAATTGGCACCAATCACTTAAATATTGTAGCCTTGTCCTCTGCAAGTAAAAGACTATAATTTCAAAAAATACAGAATCTACCCAATTTCAACTTAGTACCATGATATGCATATCTAATAGATTGGTATTGCACTGGAGGAGAAACATTGTTTTTCAAAATGTTGTATATATTCCTGTCAAACTGAAACATTTCCATAGTTAAATTAAATACTTGATCGATTCCCAAAACCTTTGAATTTGTTCTTGAAACAGAACGCATTTCTGTTTTAAATTGTTGCATTTTATTGATTATACCTGGCTAGCAATTAGTTTTCAATAAACAAATTAACAACATAATGACAACAAAGTTGAATATTATGTTTTTAAGAGCTGACTGATAGCTGTTGCACAAATTTGGCAATAACAAATATTCAACAAAAGAATGTAAGCCAACCTATTAAATTTAGGTCCTTTAAGAAAATAAAAACTGGTGATACGGAAATTATTCCTGGGTTCTCATAAAATAAGGTAGACTTAAGTGATAGAAAACTGTCAATAACAAGAAGCATTGGGTTTATTCTAATCTAATGACAACCAAATCTATTTAGTATTGGAAGGAAAAAAAACACATGGCAAAGAAAGATTTTTATCTCAATGCAGTCTACATGGCTAATGCGATACAGTCGAGGGAGGACTTACATATGTAAACTACAGATGGGGATATGTCATTTTAATGGATATTTTTCCACAAAAAATCATGCAAGATCACAGAAAAAATGTGACATTTCTTGACGTCACATTGAAAGATGGATCCATATTTGAAAAAAATCCCTGAATATGTGTACCCATATTCAGAAAACTAAAACACCATTTAAATGGGATAGGGTTCCTAGCTCTGAGCCACACACATCTGTACAAACCAAAGAGTTGCCTTGAGTGGAAGGCCACAGTAATGGCTGATGAGGTGCAAAATGAAAGAAATCGGATTTGACTACATTAAAGAGTGATTTCAGAGGAAAGCAAGACCATAACCAAACCCCCAAGTCTTACCATCCAACTTCTATTCTTGGTGCAAAATAAATGAGATAAAAGAGAATGCTGGGGAGTCAACAATTTAAATAAATATCTTAGTACAAATTTGAAAATTGTATTTTCCAAATGTCTAAACATGTCTAAAATTGTCAAACAGCAAAACTCAACACATAAGTCATCAATCTTATCTTTCCCCAGGTCTATATGGAATGTTGTGATTTGTGTAAAATTTCTGATTCAAACAACAAACAAAAAGGGAATCTAATTTATATGAAATAGTTTCTCCTCCAATATAATGCTTAAAGTACATTGACTATTATACATCACCATAACAACTCATGAAGGTATCACAAGAGGAATCACATTGGTTTTAACAATTAAACAGCCTCAAAATTTGATAATCACTGGTGACTGCCAGGAACCAGCTTCAGCAGTTTTGCATGGTTCAAGGAGATAAGTGATATAGCCAGACTTGAAAGGAATTAATCTTACCATTTAGATCACTTATTAATATCAAAAGTATTTTCTTATTTAACCAGAAATTATGGATTTGAGTCTAGCAATGAAACTTGTTGTTATTGTACAATTCAATTCTCAAGCATGGGGCATTTACCATTCCTTACAATCAGAGAGATATTCCTGACCGTCGAAATTATGACAAAAATCGTAATTGGCAGCAAATTGTAATAACAAGAAAACTCCCAAGACTAGATTCAATCCATAATGCATATGAAATAATATCTTAACATTAAGCCAGATATGGATATCATACTTATGATTAGATGTGTAGCATGGTTTCATTAACTTAATAAGAAAGTTGGAAGGAAATCAGAATGTTGGAAAGATCACTTTTATATATGAAGTGGCCATATTTACATATTAGCAATTGTGTGTGTGATCTATCACTGCCTTTAAAATCTTTATGAAAGGTCAATCAAGTTCCCCCTTCCCAAATGTTAAAATAGATAAAATTTAGCCAATAATTTGGGTAAAATAAAAATGAATTATTCAGAGATGTATGTTCCAAGGTTTCATATTGCTTTCAAGTAAAGTTGATCACTTTGTTATCACAAATTTGAAAATACATTTCACAAATCTTAAGATTATTTGGAATGAATAGGGTGAAAGCTGAAATTTGAGGAGGAAGAATCAACTAATACTGTTTGGTGAATGCTTCCTAGGATGAACCGAAGTAAAATCCAACAGATATTATCTTAGACAGTAATACAAATTACTGATACATTTTTCAAAACAAAATACAAGAAATCAGGAAATTACCTATGTATGTTTTCAAATTAATCCTGGTTTGGTTATGTCAGTTAGGATATCGTAGTACTGTAAAGTAGATTTGAAGACATACTCTTTAAGTAAATATAAATTTGTGAATGGCACTGGCTATTCGCATAACGGTTATGCGAACAAGGAAAATATTTCTGTTATTCGCATAACGGGAAAAAATCAACACATGCGCAGCTGATTAAAGTTTCAAAGGATTTTTTTTTAAATCATGTTTCGATATTGTGTTTAATGGCTCCTTTTAGGAGTATGGCTACCCCGGAGCCTTACTTTTAAAGACTTTTTCCATTTTCAAAGAACACTTTTGTAAAAAATAAAATATGCAGATTATAGGGGCAATGCCAAGCCTGGGATCCAAATACTATACACTGAAATTTCAGTGACTCAGAACATGAGATTTAACATTTATGATAATAAATTAAGTACATGATTTAGTGGTTACCCATTTTTCATCATAAACATTGAACCGCTTAAGTGAGTCACTGAAATTTTAGTACACTAATTAGATCTCTTGCCCTAATAATATGGCCACATAACTTTCATTACCATTGTGCTAAGCCTATTAATTAATTGAGAAAAATGCAAAAATCGTCACAAATCTATTCAATTCATGATCCACTTTTCACCCTCAAGGTAACTAAAATGTCATATAAATAAATTTCACTGACATATCCCATCCCATGCTTTGATCGCCGTTATGCTAATAACAGGAATATTTGCCTTGTTTGCATAACCGTTATGCGAATAACAGGAATTTTTGCTTTGTTCGCATAACCGTTATGCGAATAACAGGAATTTTTGCCTTGTTCGCATAACCGTTATGCGAATAATAGAAATCTTTGCCTTGTTCGCATAACCGTTATGTGAATAACACAAATCTTTGCCTTGTTCGCATAACTGTTATGCGAATAGCCTCGGCCTTTGTGAATAGGAATATTTAACTATTATTAGAGTCATTAAATTTCCTATAAATCATGAAAATCTGAAGGCAATAATTGCGTGGAGTAAACAAGCATATCACCTCGCGTAGTATGAAAACTTATCTTTTCACGTGATCGATGAGTGGAACTACCAATCAAGATGCATGCAGTGCATTTTTGTTATTGCTGCGTAATCGCACAAGCTCTCAGTACACGCAACCAGCAGATCTGTTTTGTAGGAAATTTAATGAATTCAATAATATGGAAATAAAATTTCTTTAATTTCACAGGGATTACATTTTCTGATTTCAATATTCTGGCAAAATAGCAACATTAATATATTCACAAATTACTCTTTCTTAAAAATATGATTCTTAGTCAATGAGTATGAATTCACTTGCTTATAAGGAATAATTGGCTATCTATTATGAGACAATATATGACAGCGCGTTAACGTATACTCGCAATGGACCTGCGCGTTGAAAATTGCTTCGCGGTGTAGATATATGCACACATCTGACGCGCAATTCATTACTTAAATTGGAATGTTTTAAGGTTTAATAGTCAAGTTAGCTCAATCGGTAAGGCGCTCGTTTGCAGTGCGGAAGGTCCCGAGTTCGAACCCCGCTGGTGCCAAAAGTTGAGTGTGCTTGAAATTCCCTTGGACAAGGAACTAACTGCTAATTGTCTCGTGGAAACCCGTACGAAACTCGGGGAGCTGATCCGGGCAGCGATGGTTCGTATGTGGGCTGATCAAGGTTCAGCGCCCCTGGAGGTTGTTGCAGAACCTGAAATGATGCTTGGTGTGGAGTGGAACTTACTTGGGCCACAGTGGTCAGCGAACACCTGTAAAGTGTGCAGAGGCCGAGTGGAATTACAAATCTGGGAGGCATAGCGCACTATGAGAAAACATTTTTCACAATGCAAGTTGCATTTTTGTTTATTTAATAGGGGTGTGTAAGTTTTTCCAATAATGTCTATTGCTTTTTTGCAATAATAGACTTAATTTTTTATCTTAAAATATCTCATATTTTGGACTAAGAATGAGAATAAAAGATAAGATTTATTGTTTCGCCTGTCATCTATCATCTCATAATGGATGGGCGTACATAATTTTTTTATAATGGCCACCCCCTTCGGGGGCACCCATTTCTCAAAATAATGTATGCCAAACCATTATGAAATGATAGATAACTGGCAAAACAATAGCTCTTATCTTTTATTCTCTAAATAGTCTGATTTTCAAAATTGAGTTTTATATAAAAGTACACCATTTAAGGTGTCAGTTTCCAACCAAATTTTTCCTCACTGAATCCCCAAAACTACTTGACTCTAATCCCAACTTAAATCAAGTCTGTAGGTACTCCTTGACTTCTTCTAGATTTTTATCTGGGCTTTTGTTGAACCTCTAAATTGGAATTCTCCATAAAATAATGATGGAAACGAGGACTTAAAATTACATTGAATAAAATTAAGAAAAAACATATACAAATAAAAAATGTTATAATAATTTGCCACAAAAAAGAGATCAGGAAGCAAAATATTTTTCTTAGGAAAAGAATACTGAAATTTCCTTCCAAACTTCAAAATCTAGCCATACATTGTTTGTTTGCCACATTCATTCAATCCATACTATTAAAAATAACAGAAGTATGATATCCAAGTCTGGTTAGCTCTTCTCTGAGATCTATTCAGCAGATATTGTCACTGATATAAAAAAGACTTTCTATTTAAAACAATCAAACTTTTCAGGATGAGAAAACAAGTAATTGCAGCTTAAGAGATGCCGATATGGTCACGGATTTGAGATGCAAGATTATCTTTGACATTTGACCTTGTTTTGTTTAACTGATTTCTCTGTTTAGTTAGCTATTGAATTTTAATTGTGGTTTCACCAACGATCAAAAAGGAAGTTTTGTTACAACAGTGACAACATCCATTGCATCACCCTATCAATTTTTAATCAGTGCATCCTTACAGTAGTCCATATTTAGGCTGATCATTCATCAAATTGATTCAAACTTGGTCAAAATGATTTCATTCAGGGCAACCAAATTTATTGATTTGATGAACCAAGATGAATTATTTCTGATGTGCTCACTGATTTCAGTTCTGCAAGCAGTAAGTACTTCCTACAATACTTACTCGAATATGCACTTTTAAAAGTTAACCAAAAGGAGGTTGTGCTGTGTAAGACTTGGTGCATCATTAATCATTTAAGAAGATAAAAATTGTCATAAAATTGTTATAAAATGTGCTCATGTCTGTTGTTATAATCACTAATGATTACAAGAAACGTGTGACTAACATGGCACATTCTAAGCTGGAGATAAATCTAGCATATTCAATAAAAACTTGGAAATAATGATTTGTAAAACTATCAAGAATCAAGGAAATACTTCCAACCTCAAGTCTTAACACAGTTTCTCCTACTTCATTTAATAAACTATATAAAGTCTGTGTCAAAATTCCTCAGACAAAATCAATAGTGAGAAAACATTTTTCACAATGCAAGTTGCATTTGTACACTAAAGAGCCGGTTTACATTGTCCAAGAAATTGTGACATCCAATTTAGATATGGCAAGAAAACATCTATTAATTCCACTGGAGATTCAGAACATCTAGGTAGACTTGGTAGATACACATCTGTTTCATCATGGTGATTTCAGGCTCCCATACTGCTGATAAATCTAATGCTGTATACATGTAATACCAAGTTGGTCAGATTTGTAAAACAACAACTGCAAGAGAGTTGAAATATCTGACCACATCAAATCTTGATACTGATCAAAAACAATCTACAAGATTTGCAAGGTTGAACACATGATTATATACAATGCACTTATTAACATTGTTGAATATGTAAAGTACATGACATCATTAATGAATATATAATTTTTCATGCATGATTCATAATACATTTATCACATCAGTAGTTTTCACGGTTGACTATCATTTGCAACATCACCATCTACACAGTGTGTGCCTTATATACCTCGGGTACATTTTCAAATGCATACTTTAAAAAAAAATGTACTGTCATATGCATCTGTAAGACCTATCATAACAATATATGTATATAAAGTTGTGTCTATCGTACTTGATGTATATATACACGTGTACAAATTTCACTATGTAGGGTTTGATAAATCAAACAAACACAAATTGTGTTCATAAACTTGATACAGAAATCATGTGTAACATTTTTACAAATTAATGCAGTACAAATATGATGGCCGATGATCCAAGTTCTCCTTTGTGGCCTTCTCTTTCAGCAGATTTATTGTTGGCATTATCAACAAAGAATCTTTGATTTTTGATGGCTTGAATGTTCAACAAATCATTGTAAGTCTTTGTCGAGGAAGGAGATTGTGTTGAAGACTTCCATCAACTGTTCTCTATGTGAATGTTAATTTGTCAATTTCAAAAATCTCTATGACAGTTATATCCATTATGAAATATGTAGCCTTAAATTGCAAATGTTTCATGCAGCAAACATTAGGATCCAGAAAACAAGAAGTTTTACAGCATAAAAAACAGATCAGCAAGATCTGCCAATTTCAACATCCAGCAAACTGCTTAATTCTGCACCAGTCGAACTGCATAATTCTGCTCCTCTTAAAACTTCTAATTTTGCTCCTCAGCATCCATGATTCAGCAACGTCATCCAGCCTCTACTTCAACACATCAGCATGACTTCATCATTACATAAAATTTACAACTTATATTGATTAACAATTTGTATTTTGAATACATTTGTTAACATAATCATAACCTAAACATGCAACATTTTGATATAGACAAGCTAGTGTACAACCAACCTTCCCTGCTTCATTCATCCAAGTGGAGTAGTCCACCCAGGATTCGAATCACACACATGGTCCCCATCTATTAGGCTTCTGGTGTCAAGCATTGGCAAGGGTAACCTGCAGACAGGCCAGATCTTTCATCTTCCTACAGAGGAACAAAGAGAAAAAAAAATTGTAGATAATAAGGGTTTGATTCTCTCTGTGTGATCTTTCAAGTCTTTTTATTGGGCTGAATCATTATTTCAAAATGTTCTGTTTTATTTAAGACTCGCATAAAATAACTGGTATCTCTTTTTATATAGTGGTTCGAGCACCATAAGGCTGTATCTCCATATCAACAATCCTGAGAACTAAAGATTTCAATACCTGATGGTTCTTTTCAGATGAATGACTATTACTAATGGGAATACATGGTCTGATTTATTCATCAAATGTAACACTCTCTAAATCTTGAAGTATGCAACAAGCAGCCGATTAACGCATATAAACCAATATGATAATAGAGGGAAATAAATTAGCCCGTATTTTTCGAATCATAAACACATATCAAATCTTGCTGAATATTCAAATTTATTAATGATCACATTTGTCCATGTGTTAACAACAAAATTTGCCCAAAATAATATCAAAATCGTGAACAATTCATGCAAAAAATATTAATACACAGTTATTTGGTCTTAATCAATCCTAATCAATCATTAGTAGTCTCTTACGCAATACAAACCCACCGGTTCACAATGTTGTAGAATACAAGTGATATGCTATGGATCTCATAACAGAGTCTGATTGCTTGTTGCATAATAGAGTATAGTTGAAAACATTGTGATGAAACAAAGTCAATCAAATCAAATACAATTGACTGATTGAATTTTGCCCATTTGGGCTTCCTTATTTTAGAAATTGTGCGGTACTGCAATAATATAACAATAATACGACAACCAGCAGTCCGTGATACTTACCTGTTATACAGAGCGTGAAATTTCTGTGCAGCTTCTGCTTTGGCGAATACAGCAGTAGCTGATCTAGTCTGCGGACTGTACTGAAGGTTCTGTCATCAAAAAACACACAAACAATTTAATTATATAATACATAAAAAATGTGATTGTTAAAAGCCATACCATTACAGAATTATTGATGTGCTGGTAGGCAGTAAGCACTTAGCCTAATTATCTACCATTGATGAGAGAATGTCAGGGATTGCTCACTTGAACTAAAATGCCAAACTAACCTTTCTTATTCTTGAAACAGATAATATAATTAGTAATCAAAAATCAAAATCCTGGTCAAATTTAGCCTACACTGAATTAAATCGAATAATGCACAAGTGACTGGGTCACACTTATTACTGAGTTGAACCATGATCAAAAGAATCGCACTGAAATATAATATTCAATGGGTCACAAACACGGTGCAAACCAAACAAAAATACAAATATGACATTTTCACTTTGTTGAAGAATATATGAGGTGGCAATATAGTTGTGGTGGGGTTTTCAAATGATATCTGTTCATATTCCCAGAAATAAAATTAAATAAAGAAATCATTTTATTGCCAGTGTAATATTGTAATCAAAAAGACCTTTGTGTCAATATGTTAAAATGCTCAGTGTTTTTCTATTTTGTTTTCCCTAATAATCATATTTGTGACAACAATTATCATCCGTAAATGTTAGTAAAGAAAAGGGAAAAGTAAAAACACATTATTATTAAAATATGAAAACGAACTTAGAATAAACGTTGGACATTTTAAGAAGAAAAATAAAATTTTTAAATTTCACGACATAGGTTGCTTCAATTATGCTAAATGCTAAATACACCATGCTCATAGACATAATTATCTAATCTCACCCCAAATATGCCAGCTGCTCTTAACATTTTCGACACCTCCGCCCTGGTTGTAGTCATGTTCAATCCTTGTATATGTACTGCACGCAATCCTCCGCCTCCGCTTTGTGTTGCTCCTGCTCCATTACCCTGTGGTCCTTTCACTACTCGTTTAGGACCACCTTGTACTACTGTTCTCCTATTGGTGTTGACTGTCTGTTTTTGTACTGTCTGGGCCTGGAACTGTTGGGAAGGAGATTGGAATTGTTGTGACGGGGGTGGACTCTGTTGTTGGATGACAACATGCTGTTGCACCTGCTGTTGGCTTTGTAAGACAACTCTTTTCTGTCCTACAACAACACCACCTCTTCCTCTTGTTGCTTGCCCCCTCCCAGGGGCACCTCGGCCACGAACAACAACCCCTCGACCTCTGACACCCCCTCTCGCAATTCCTCTACCTCTAACAACAGTACCGCTACCTCCACCTCTAACAACCGTACCACTCTGCAGCACTTGTCCATGAACAAGCTGTCCTTTGTTTACAACATTTGCAGCTCCTCTGTTCTGGACAAGCCCTCCTCTAGATTGAGTGGAGGCCCCTCTCTTCACCATTCCTCCTCTACCTTGTGCTTGAGGTGCTGCCAGTTTGGAGGCTGCTATACCAGTTCCGCGCAGTCCCAAGCGAGCTTTGGCACTGATTCTTGGTTTAGCCTGCTGCTGTTGCTGTCCTTGCTGTTGAGGTGGAGGTGACACTACAGTTCTTTGTTGCTGATGCTGCTGGTTTTGTTGCTGATGTTGATACTGCTGCTGATGAATAACTTGGTTTCCAGGGACAGGTTGACCTTGCTGATGCATCTGGTGTGACAGAAAACAAACAAATAACAGATGTTTTAAGGTAAGCGGGTGCATTTAGACAAACAGCCTAATTGAAAAAATGCAAATAACAATTAAATACTATTCACAATTTGCTTAAATTCTATTATCTTTAAGGTAGTTCTAACGGCTACGGTGTCCTGCACAGAATTTTTTCAAAATTTCACAAGATGTGCAGAATGATGAAAAAAAAACTTGTATTCCAAATTTTGATTGTTTCCGTCAAAGCGTTTTTGAGTTACACTATTTTGTATTTTCCAATTTCCCATAGACTTTGTACATGGCAAATTTGACCACCATGAAAATTTCACAAAATTTATCAAATTTCTGAAAAAAATACTACTTAATAAGGATTTTTTTCTTCGGCAGTGGGTCACAAAAGAAACATTTTTTTTCATTGCATTGCAAACTGATCACAGATTGTCATAAATTTTGATTTAAAGAAATTTCTTTCATCGATTACAAACGCGATACCTTCTATGTTTCTACTTCCCTAATTTTAATTGTGTTAATTTCTAGAAACACTGAATAGCCAGATTTCTCAGAATTTTCATTCATACTTCATATGCTTCAATTTTAACAAACAAGGTGTCAAATGAAAGCTTATCAAATTTGTAACAATCTCTCGTTGGCTTTGAAAATTAAAGTGTTTCTAGAAAATTTTATAGGTGTTTGAAAATATGCCTAAAAAATGAGCTAAAAAATCATTTTTCTTAATAAAACACTTGAAGGCAAAAAGCCCACAAGAGAATTTAGCTATTGTGATCCTTCACCAGCCCCTAAAATTTGAATGTCATGGCACACTCCCTCTTGACATGAAAATTCTTTGGCCGAATATTACAAAACTTATTAAATGTTACCATTGAAGGGTTTTCTTTAAATGGAAATAGGTTTTGATTCCCATTCCCCAAAACTATTCACTTTATAGCTAATTTTCTGACATGTGTAAATAGCCGTTCAAGCTACCTTAAGTCAACCTTAATGCGTTGTTTTTTTGCTTCTTGTATTTCTGAAAAAAAACTATGGCACTCACATGTTGCTGTTGATTAGGATGTGGTGGTCGCATATGTTTGGGCTGATTTGGACTCACAAATTGCGACTGCTGCTGTTGCTGCTGCTGCTGTTGATGAAATTGCTGTTGGTTTCCAGCCCCTCTTCCTCTGCCACGGCCTCTACCACGAACGCCTCTACCACGTCCACCTCTGCCACGATTCTGAGGACTCGTTTGCTGTTTTGGGAAAAGAGGTTTATAGTTATGAAATGATATTTGTTAGAATTT
>JXSR01S051558.1:181887-191935 GCA_000969725.1 Ophiothrix spiculata
CCTTGTTGAAACTGTTGAGGTGGTGGCATATTGCCTCCAATGGTCCCAATTGGTTGGGGGACCAATACCTGAAGGAAGAGGAGATATAAGACAAATATAACAAACAAATTAATTGCAGATTCCTGTGATGCTCAATAGGTGTCTGGGGTGTGTGTGTACTTTCAAATTACAATTTACCCAAAGATATAAATAAAAGTGTATCAATATACATTTAATTTACTTTTTGATTAGCTAGGCATAAAATGAAACATTTCTTGTTCAAAAGGTTATCAAAATTAACCTCTTATATATTACTCAACTATTTAAAGGGACGACAAGATCACATTTCCAACATTTAAAGTGAGGACATTTGGTCACCAGTTGTCTTCACTTTGAATGTATTACCTTTGACCTTGACCTAAAAAGCCAGGACAAAACCTGAGTCCTTACTTTCAATTCTCAGAAATGTAAAAGTGTGTTCATTATAAGTGTATGTTGATGGGCACCAACCCTGAAAATTGAACCACACGTAAAGTTAAGGTGTATCAGGTCTATGACAGCGGTATACCATAAAAAAGTGCTTGTTCAAAAAGGTAAACATATCATGTTTTTTATGTTCATAGGTGTATGGTGGTGAGTGCTATCACTATTAGTACAGCAAGCACCTGCAAATTACCCATGCCTTAATCTAGCACTTTGTAAACACACAGACCTATCAGTAAAAGACCAGTATGCTCAATGCAGTGCTTGATGAAAATAAAACTCATCCAAACCCACACATAAAATATCTTGTGAAAATTGATTTTTCACATCATCTATAATTGCATAATTATTGAATTACAAAACTTCCAAGTCTTCACATGATAATATGCAAAACAAGGTCATCATAATTTCATCATTTGTAGACTACAGAGTAGGCATTTACAAACTTTGTCCTGCCATAATGGTTGCGAGTAAATTCTGACAGCTCATCCGAGATAATCATGTCATCCACATCCCTCAAAATGTACAAAAAGTCAGTTAACTGCTCTCCTGGTTTCCAAACACTAACCTTGACATTCTTATGCTGTTCCCACATAGACTGTCCTGGATGCCCAGGTCTAGGTCCATGCATCTGTAGATGTTGGCCTGGATGTTGACCGGGATGTTGACCTGGATGCTGGCCTGGATGCTGACCTGGATGCTGGAAGCGTGGTCCTGCCTGCTGATGCATCAGGGAACTGGGCTGGTGCCCCTGTTGTGGATGCTGATGATGGTGAAGTTGGTTTGGAGGTGGACCCCTTGGTCCTTGATGAGGATGTTGCATATGTTGGGGCTGTGGTGATGGTAACCTTTGACCTGTAATACATGTAACATGGCATAAAAATATTGGAATTTACAAATTCAAGATGGGGTAAACTTATTTTCTTAGGAAATATTTTTTAACTGTCATACAACTTATAATGAATATAAATTTGAAAGCATATGATGGGAAAACATGGTCACGACTCAAATTCTACATTTTGAGCTCTAAATGTTATCAAACATGTTCTCTTCTTGTTTTCTTTGAATATTTTAGCAGGCTTATAAAATTCAAAATAGCAATTAAACAAATTTTTGAAAATATAATATAAAGATGCTTAATACTTTAGTTGGTTGAGTGAATACAGAAGCTAGAATTACTAGTGACATGAAAATCATAAAAAAAGATGATTTCAAACTTCTACAAGAGGTCCCATTTTATCATTAAAGGAATGGCATTTGCCATTTTAAATTCAATAATCACCAAAAAGCTTAATAAAGCCATACCTTGTTGCATGTTCCCCTTGCCAGAGCCACTTCCTTTACGTTGACGTTGCTGCCCTTTAGTCGGCATTCCACCAGGACCCGCTACTGTAGCGCCCTCATGGCCTTCTTCTTCCTTCATCTTCTTCACTCTCTGCTGTGCGATACGTTTCTTGAGCTCTAGTTGGCGCTGTGCTGCTTGCTGCTGCCGCCTTGCTTCTTTCCTGGCTAGGATTGCTTCTCTTAGTTTCTTTTGTTCTCCTAATTGAATGCGGAGCTTCCTCTCCTCTGGATCCTCATTGGGCTGTGGAGATATTTGTGGAAAAAGTGGTGTGTTTTTTTCATATTGATTATGGTGTATACTAATAACAATTTTACTCACTAACACTTCAGCTAGGGCTACCTTGTGCGTGAAGGACTAAAATGAATCCGCACCGCAAGGGCCCCAAAAGTCCATTATGTAATCAAAAGTTAACAAAATCCATGGACTTGGGTCAGTGTTGCATATATGGTGTTTAATTAAATGTATCATAAGTAGTCAAAACCATGTTCTCGGCCAAATTTCTTCTTGAAATTGGAAGATAATTGGTGTTAGGTGTAGGTTCTGTCTATATTGCTTAGAAAACATGAAAAATCGGTAGTCTCATTTTAAAATGGCAGTCAAAAAACCTTTTTAAGAAAAATACTGTTTTTCCTACTGATTATTTCAATGAAATTTGGCTCAGACAAGCAGAGCATAAGCACAGACGCATTACTGCACAAAATATCAGGTCCAAATGGATCTCACCCTGTTTTTACATAAAAATTAATATTTGAATTGGACTTTGAATCAGCAGCTGGCAATTCTAAGACCATTTAAATGAACAAAATATGTTGGCCTAATTGAGCAAAATATTGAAATTTGATTGCTTTGTTAACCAAGCCCCCATTGGGAAATTCTTATTGGATATATTACAATCTAAGTGAAGATAGAGACTGGTTGCTCTAAAGTTGAAGCCAACTACTTGAGCAGACTGATTTTGATTATTCCAGACAACAGCATGATAATAAAGCAGCAGTATATTGAATTGTACAGCAAAAAAGATGATGACATTAATATAACAAACAATTAATGTGACTATTACAGGGTCAAGTATATAACTTTGATATTGTATCAAATAACCCACTTACATCAATATCAACTTTTGCCCTCTTAGGTGGTGACGCTTCGCTATGATGACTGGCTGCTTCCTCAATAAGTCTCTTTGGTGATGGCAAGGTTGGTTCACTGGGTTTGGCTGCTGGTAACTCGCGTAGTACTGATCCTGACTGGTGACGTATAAGGGGTACTGGTTTGTGTTGAGGGGCACTATGTCTGAAATATAAAGGTACAAAGAGTCATTGGTCTGGAATATTGGCCAACTTTATTCTAATTTCCATGTCCCTTACCAAGCTAGCAAGTCAATCACAAGCCAGAAACACACATGGCAAGAGTGTGAAACCAACATTAGGGATGGGGGTCAATTTTTCAGTGTGGCCTTCTAAAGCTCAGTTTGGAGGAACTCAGTATTCGAATACAAATGTAGAGTAGATTTAAGATAAGGAGCAGCATTCGACATAAACAAAAAATCTTTCGTTATCCACGACAGTTAACCTTGATAGTGATTGAGGTTATCCGCAAAATTTTGACTGGTCCGTTTGTTATTAGGTCTGGACTATGATTGCCAATAATTTTGAGGTTATCCACCGGACAATTTGAGCATTCTTTGAGCTTGTCCAAAGAACTTTTAGGTTGTCTCAAACAATGGAAAAGCCTTTATGTCGAACACTGATAAAATGAGTCTATCCAAATTATGCAAAAATGGCACAGGGTTGCTAAAAAATCTATAATCAGAGAGATGTAATGCTTTTTCCAGTCTGTTGTAATAACATGTATAGGCCAAACAATAATTTATTGGACAATAAAAAAACAAAATCCAGATTTTGGGGCCCCATTGTTGTTAATGCAACTCCCACCCTGCAGTTTTGTTTATATTGTCCAATTAATAGTTTTTAAAACTATAATATGTTTTACCTGACAGGCCTTAATGATGGCGTTTGAAACTGTAGATGAGGTGGCGGTGCCCTGAACTCTGGCTGCTGACTGGGTGGTGGACCACTGCCATCCATGTACCGAGTTGATGGAATGTGAGGCTGATGCGGAGGAGGTCCTTGCTCATAGTGTGGAGGCGGATGGTGAGGTGGAGGACCTTGGTATGATTGACCTATCATACAAAAATACATCAGTATGATTAACATAAATTCTGAATAATGAGTAAGATATTAAGCCTGGGGTAGAAACTGCTTCTCTACTCGTAACTCACTTAACTAAACTATTTGTAAAAACCTCATAAAAGAATACATTATGCTGAATATGACTATTAGCGTGTTTCCGCAAAATTTTGATTTGCAGTGTTTACAGTTTCAGTTTTAGTTTTAGTTACCGATTATATACATATCAGGAAAATAAAAATCAATTACAATGGTGGGTAAGACATAACAAATCAGGACAGGGCACCAAGGTGCAAGTCAAGAAAAGACAAGACAAGACATGTGAGACAAACAGACACACTGCCTATGAGTGCCTATGACTTTGAGAACAAAATACACTTCCATAAACGAAGAGATGCAAATTATTCAACAATATACAAACAATTCAAAACAGTAACATAATCCGTCAACATATATTTACATATGTACAAACAAAATATTTGAACCAATGGAATTCAACGCAGGACAAATTACCAGGAAGAACTAGATGATCAAATATACAAGGGGATATCAAAAAGTTTTAAAGATCACCCAAATGGAAAAGAGCTATATCAATGAAATTTTGTCATAAATTGTCATTTTTTTATGGTACAAAATTGGTTTCCAAGTATTTTTACTTTCTTTACAGATGATGATAGATGTCATCAACATGCCCACCTACAAAGATAGCCTGTATGGAGAAATTTGAAACACAGGCGTAATAAAGTCCCAACATTTGAATAAATAAATAAAGATGACATATTTATAGAGGATAGCCTTATCAGTGTCTAGCACTGCTTTCCATGAGGGTCCTCTGTCAGATGGTCAGATTTATTTGCCAGTTTTAGTGCAGGAGGATAACCGGAGCACCCGGAGGAAAACCTGCGAAAGCAAGTTTGGACTGGCAACCAATTGCACATACAGCGCCTGGACCGGAGTTCGAACCTGTGACACGGTCCTGGGCTCATTGGTGCAAGGCGAAGGAAGTACCACTGCACCACCTGCTTCCCCTAATTTAAGAGTTGCAATTAACAGTAACTCTATAACAGCATGCATCAAGTTTAGTTGTTTGGTACCATAGTATAGGGTAGGGATCCCTCTTTTCATTGATACCAAATTTATGAAAATCGGTCAATGTATTACTTCACAATGACGTACTAAACATGGCCGACCTCAAAATATTTATTTTAAGCAAAATACAATATATATTTTTTTGTCGATTAGAAGATCTCTGCCATGACGGTCTGTGGAAAGTCAGTTTGGAGTGTGAGAATTTTGAACTTTGCACAGTGACCATATAAAGATGCATTAAGGATTACATAACAAACTTACGTTCCCCACTCTATTTCTACTGGGTGATCTTTAAAACTTTTTGATACCCCTCATATTTTCCATAATCGGGAAGTAAAAATATTCTACATTATCAATTGTTAAAGTAAAATCTGTTCATATGCTTTACAAAAATGCTTAGTAGAAGTACAAGAGCGAATATTGGTACTAATGGAATTCCGTAAGATTGGGTCAAAGGTTCTAATAGTATTTCTGGCAAGATCAGATAAAAAATATGTGAGGGTGAAGAAGACTAGTAAATCTTACTGATCCGATCCCTGAAAATAATTCTTAAAAATAGGAAGAAGGAGATTCGTACTGAGTTTGAACATAAAGCTTCAGACCGGGAGGTTACAGATATCATATACAATAAGGGTGTTTAATTGTTTAAATGAAGGCAATGAATGAGCAAGATAATGAGAATTTGTACATAAAGTGAAACTGCTTTCTTTTGTTTGATAGCACAGTACTGTAAATGAGGAAGAACTAAGCTATTGTTGAAAGAAATTAAGGTTTCTTTTGGAAGGGAGTGTTTCAGTCTAAAGAGAATACCTGTATATTTTAAACTAGATTAGTGATATATGTGTTGTGATGAGCCCAACATAAAATCATCATCAAGGTTGACACCAAGAAATTTGGTGAGGTGAACTTTCAAAATTTACTTAAAATTCCAGAAAGTACCCATGCAGAAATAAGCAAACAACTATTCACATACTTGTAGGTGGAGGCTGATGCCAAGCCTGTGACGTTTCAGGAGGAGGGTGTCCTGGAGGAGGGTGTCCTGGAGGATGTCCTGGAGGAGGGTGTCCTGGTGGAGGATGTCGTACTGGTTGATTCCATACTTGAGCTGGTGTCAGCTTATCTTGTGGAGGTGGGCCCCATGCTTGAGATGTTGGTGGAGGTGGGCCCTGTAGATGAAGGAAGATAAATAAGTCCAGATTACTTTTTAACAGAAGTGAGATGGACTAGAGTATTTGGAAAAAGTCACACAATCAGCCATGGTTGGTCACTTCCATTCTTTACTTTTGGTCAGTTTATTTAAAATCTTCTACAGTGCCCATTCATTGTATTTTATCTCTTCAACTATTTTATGTTTAAGCATATTGTTGTGCTTTCATAGTAAAGGAATGCTTTCAAAGCAAACTCAATTTATCAAAACCATTTCAAATCAAATTTTTATCAAGTCATAACTCTGATTATGAAATAATTCATCACATTTCACTTACTTTAAACCCAAAACAGATTGGGAAAATAAATGTACAAGATAATGATAAAATTTCTTTTTTCACAATATAAATAACCGTGGATACGATTACAATTCTCCATCTTTCTTGTTTCTGAAACAAACGTACCTGAAATGGTTGTCCTGGCTGCTGCGGAGGCTGATGAGGTGCAACTGGCTCTGTGTAGAGAAAATACAAACTTTGGTCATTTCTACTTATAATGAGATTTGACTTATGTTATTTCAGAGTGTTTTTCATGCTTGTTGCAAGTCATGATTACATTATTTTATCAACTGCGCTACCACAACCTTTCCACAGTCATTATATTTTTGAAAAGTCAATAAGTTAATGATCTTGTCATTTTTGTGGCAACAATGTGTCCCAAACAGTTCAGTAAATATGAATAGATTACACTTAAAAATGTGATAATCAATCACAAAAATTACATAAAATGAGCCAAGTATACAATGCAACTACTTTTTTAAGCATGACAATTACCTTACACATCGACCATTTAGAAATCCTGTCCTCTCTCTATTTAAGATTTCCAAGTAGCTTTGTTAGAATCAGAAGATATTCTAATGATAATGACAGTCTATTATATAACTATTCATGCTAAAACCTAAGATTTTTGTAAATTTGTTTCCTTTCCATTTTGTGAACAGAGTATGGTCAAATGGCCTGATATTTCAAATTAAGCAAAGTCTTCATTTAAGACTTCGCTGAAGTAGAAATATCAGGCTCCTTAACCATACTCCACTTACTACACAGGTTTTTTTGTGGAAAAGCAGTTTTCTAACAGCAATTACTTTAATTTCTTTTTTGTGAAGTCAGTTTCCCTGTATACTGTATAGTTTAAAAAGTGCATAACCATAAGCATTCTACAAACACTGAAATTCGACCAATCAAGCACTGTAAAGGTGCATATGTGAGTTGCCTTTCATGGAAACCAGTTAAGCAAAAAGTGCTGGCTACGAAAAAAAAAAACAGGAAAAACTGAAATCTTAAAAATACAGCAGAGAGAATCTAACAGGATTCTTGCAGCATTCTGGAATTTTTAGCCCTGAATCGATCTCTTTGCTTCAAAATTGCCACAAATACATAATTTTGTCTAGGAAAGTGCACACAGAGAAAAATTTGAATTTATTATGTTCATCATGCTTTGAAGCAAACGACACTTGTACAATTCATAAGTCTCAAGCTATATGAGTCAATCCAATTCAAATTTTCTGATAAGCCAGAAAATAGCATACAATGGTATTCTATCCAACTAGTTTGAAAGGAAAAATTAACATCAACAAAATTTCTTGAAATTGTGACATTTAGAACTGTGATTCAGAAAATTTCCAGAAACCTTGAGCAAGAATAGATTTCAAAATAGTCTTAGAATATTAAGTTTAAAAATGAAATCACTCTTTCCTACCTGGGGGAGGCATTGGTCTGGGTCCCTTGAAGTGTGGATTGAAGTGAATCTTACTCTTCAGCGGTGGAATACCTGCTGGTCCTCCCGATGTTGTTGCTGCTATAGATGAGGGAGGAGGTCGAGATAGATTCATGGAGGATAGTGCAGGTGCTAATGTGGATGGCGGTGCCATTGATGTTGGAGGTGGACCTGGCAAAAAGAAAGAAATAGAACCTTGAACATCAAATATATATATTTATATTACTTCTACAATCATCACATATTTATAGATGTGTACCCCGCCAGCAGGGATGACTGCGCTGCAAAAATACAATGCACTATCATAACAAGTACCCCCCTATAGTTGTCTGAAAAAACTTTTTCACTTTTAAGCATCTAGTGTGCCGAGGTTAAAGTTAACTCAATTACTCAACGCTACTCACACGATACTCGTGAGCTCACATGATTTGACAGTTCTGTTGCTGTGTGACTTGGTGTTAATGCACGGTTGATTTGATCACGCCGAAAATGAAAAACTTTTTCCGCGAGCACTATCGTGCCTAGGTACCCTAGGGTCAGAGAAACCACTGACATATGCATAATTTTATCTTCAAGATAAAGTTAACAGGATGATCTCTATTTCCCACAAATATAAAGAGGAGATCTCGGACTTTTGGGTACACTCAATTCACATCAAAATCAGCTCTGGTCACCGATATTCGGTTGTGTGTAGAGACAAACAGTACAAATAAAACTTAATGTGAACAATACACCAACTGTTGCGCAAACTGTGTACGCACATTTTCAATATTCGCGTATTATAACAAGTTGCAATGGATCATCAGCAAAAACCCAAATACCATCAATTTGATCCCATGCCAGAATAAATATGGAGGTGAGTCTGGGATCTCCTCTCTAACTCTATGGTATTTGCACAGATCAGAGAGCCATCTCTCTTTCAAATCAATTAGGCCCGACTCCAATACTTTCATATTGTAATATTTCTGTGAAAAATCACCGCATGTTCACAGTAAAGCTGGTTTCAGACTTGCCTGTCCTGTGATCAACGACCAGCGTGACGTCAAAAATTTAAAGCGTGCAAACTCGACCTTGTCGCATCTCCTTGCCGTACGACAAGCCAAAATATAGATTACCCTGTCGTGATGCTCGCAACGAGACATATTTTGAGTTGGAATAAATTCAACTTTTCTTGCGACAGACCATTGTGGCAATATGCAAATGTGTCGTGCTACAGTACGACAACTCAAAATTGCAAATGTTTGGTTGTCTGCCGCAACGTCGTGTGCCGCAACGACAGCTAGTCTGAAACCACCTTAAGCCTAATCTTCCCATCATTGAAAGCCAGAACCCATTTGCCGCCTGGGTCAAGAATAGCATATGAAAGTTAATGTCTCTCTCAAGCACAGTGTCAGTGCATTTACCTCTTCAGGGGGTTTAAACTCACGATTGTCTACATCCCATGATCAAAAGCCAGAAGTTTGTAACTCCAGGGCCAAAAAAACAATAATTTCATCAATACATTGCATATTTTTAAAGTCCAACAGTACCA
Source organism: Ophiothrix spiculata (assembly GCA_000969725.1). Taxonomy (NCBI): domain Eukaryota; kingdom Metazoa; phylum Echinodermata; class Ophiuroidea; order Amphilepidida; family Ophiotrichidae; genus Ophiothrix; species Ophiothrix spiculata. The sequence continues at coordinate 191,423 of JXSR01S051558.1, forward strand.
GTACTTTTTCGATCACTTTTACATAATAGCTGAAGACAAATCTGATTCTACGCCTACCTTGGGACGATGGGGGAGCTGACGTTGTTGGTTGATGAGGCGGTGGACGCTGATGTGGAGGAGGATGATAACCATGCCTCCCATGTTCTGGCATCAATGGTTTGGGTCTATGGTGCATAGGTGGTGGGAAATGGGTTGGGGGTGGTCCAAAGAATTCTGGTCCCTGGGAAAAATACAAAACCATATCAATTTAACTTTTTATCATATATATACTTTTTTGTTCACATAATACTTGAATCTAATTGGTCAAAACTGTGTAATATAGCCACAAAGCTGACTGCGTGACATGGTTTTTTGTATTTTTACAAATGTGTGACAAAAGTCATGCACACAAATTTAACCTCAAATCAAGGAACACGTTTATTACCTGTTTGGCAAATCCGTATTATGTGGTTGACACTTGTCATTTATGAAGAAAATTTTACTAAATTTGTGATCAAAAAAGCATATGTATCA
>JXSR01S051569.1:50029-63634 GCA_000969725.1 Ophiothrix spiculata
AATGCATTATACTAGGTGACCTTGAAAATATACAAAGTGAAACAAAAAACAAAATCAAAATTAAGTGCACCAATGCACTCCTAATTATTTATTTGCATTAAGAAACACAAATTAAGTTGCTTGCTAAGATAAATGAATGAGCTCACCAAAGATTGGAACAAATAATATAGCTGTACAAGAAAACTAACTGTATTTTTGGATTCTACCTAAATTTCAGTTCAGAAAAAAATGTGAAAAATAGCGTTATGTTTGACAACGTTCCTTTAATTGATATGGAATCCAAATAATGAAATATACATGTAGTAATGTAAGTAGTCCATATCCGGGGCTTTTAAGGATCTTAATGGCCGATGAGATCCCTTTTCAGTTGGTTATTTGTTTGCATCATGCAGTAGTGGAAAAAGTGTATATCCTTCTGTATGCCATAAGCAAACAACTTTTCTTAGACTCTGATCTTTTCCAATTGGCTTTGTCTGACAGTGCTTTCTCATAATAGTGTCGGGTACATATGATATGTTGATAAATTTTGATGGACATGGTTTACAAAAAAATTGACTTTGAAGCCTTGGTTAATAACATCACAAATATATTCGGTGTAAGTCTGGTCAATGATAATACCGTAGTCTTCATTCGGAAGGAGTATGGTGCCATCCGTTGCACGCTTTGATGGTAATGTTTTTTCGGTTTTTTTTTTCGTTGTCATCGGAAAGCATCCATGTGTTTGTTCAAATTCTTTGAGGCGTTTGGTAACCTGACTAAGTGAGTTTCCTGGTCCTTTAATCATCTTTTTAATTTTCTGAAGATAATTTTCATATTTAGAAGAACTGATTTTGTTTAATGATGTACCAGGATTGTCAACATCATCAGATATGTGTGTAAGTGAATGAACATTATAAACATTAAAAGTTTTTTACATATATATTTGTTACTTTGGCAGTAAAACAGTCAAGTAGTTGACGTGCAAATGTCAGATATGATTTCTCCTTGCGTCGCATTGGTCAAGAAGAATAGACATGGCAACAGTCAAAAGTAAAAAATGCTCATAAATTGCATTGGACACAATTCCATTGAGTACAATGGGCCCAGTATATAATAACAAACTTCTAAATTCATCAGTTGCTTTCCATCTATCTAAGTACTTCAAGGAACGGGGTTGTCTGCTGAAATCTGATGGTAACTTGCCATTAAAATTGATGTACAGATATTTGGTTGATTTTGCTTGCGGAGAGTCTGCATCTTCTTTGTCTCTGAGTTAAGTTCCGCACAATTCTTGGAACTACCCCCAGCATACCAAATGCATGTAATCGAGTATGAATCCTGCAACACACTTGATTCCAGCATCCATCATGATGCTCATTGTAGGACATATTGTTAAATTCTTCATGCTTTTATTTTTACTTTTACTTAAGAAGTGAATACTTGTATATCTTGCCATTTTTTGCCAAAACTCTTATAACTTGCGAAAAACATACATAATCTCCCTAATACAAAATTCATCAAAAAGTGATTTCTGATCTTTAAATTGGAGAATGATATATAATATGTCATACTTTCATTCTACAATTTTCATTTAGAGATCGAAATACAAAACAGTCTACTCAATATCTGGCAGTAAAAAATTGTCGCAAATCGATTTTAAACTTATATAGCTACGTAGCACATGCAGGTCAACAGATGGCGGCCTTTCTTGTATCTAAAAAAAATAACGTAATATGCCTGTGACGTCACAAGAATCACCGGCGGCAATCATTACAATTTCGTGACCGTGAGAATTTGAAGTCGATCATTTCATCACTTGGTAAGTAAATTCTTCAATTTTATATCTAAATTTAAATCACATTTGATGTTCATGTAACCTTTCTTAAACATATTGGATAGATAATTTCGAATGAATTAGAGATTTAATGGTCGAAACTGACGAATTACTATAAGCTTAATCATGGTCTCGAACGTGTCAAGTAGCGCTGATTTGTACTTACGCTAGCTTGACTTTGCTCGCTTCTTACAAAAAATCTACTTGCACTCGATCCGATTCGGTAGTATAACTGAAATATCGTAAGCTTTCTGTACCGAAATCTGTCTTTTGTTGTTCATGTATTTGACGCTCGAAAACGCTAGATGGATATTTCTGCCGTTGTGTTTGGAACAGAAAATCACTCGCCGCACGGCACATGGTTTTGGGTGCCTTGATTATCAACACCGACTGCCTGTTCAGCCAGCGGGGTTACGGCGCATGCGTGATATCTCCGCTACATGCTTATTATACGTCGCTGTATAAGTGAATGTGTATTGTTGTATTTATATTTTACTGGGAAGAGTCGGAAAGACGTGATTGATTGAATCAGCTGTTTTTGACAGCGAAATATGATTGTAAACAATATATTTATCCATTGATTATTTATTCCTTTGTTTATACTTGTTTATTTTTTTTATTTATTCATGTGTTTATTGAATCATTTGTTTACTTATTTATTTATTGAATTTATACATGTGTTTATTTAATCATTTGTTTATGTGTTTACTTATCTATTTTGTATTTGTTTGTGTGTTTATTTTTTTTATTTGTTTGTTCATGTGCTTATTTATTTATTCATTCATTCATGTGCTTATATAATTATTTGTTTGTTTATTATTTATTTTAATAGGTCTATTTACTTATGTTTTACATGTATGTGTTTAACATTTTTTAATCATTTGTATGTTTTACTTGTTTATTTATATGGCCTATTTATTTATTTTGCCATGTGTATAATAAGCCCATGTGTTTATCAATTCATGTACTTATTATTTTGTTATTTTGTGCTTACTTATTACACTTATGAGTTAATTTATGCTAATTTTGAAATTTTCTGTTTATTTTGAAAATTGCAAGACATTTCTTTTTCTGGCATTCCCTTAAATGTGCCTTTGTTTATATTTTCACACTTATGCTTATAAACTATTAGGCCTATTTATTACCGTAGACTTCATCAAACGTACGCTTGATTCAAATCTTTTTGAAACGGGCCCCTGGATGCTTTCTTATTTTTCATGTACATGCTTTGATGTTTTTGTTTTCAATATAAATCCATATCATGATAGTTTGTTGACTGTAAAAATGTACTGGTACTTTTTTGATTTTTTTGGATGGCTTTTGCATAGTAGGTAAGTTTTCCCAATTCTTGTATTTTTCGTTGTACCATATATGCTTCTTCTGTTCTGATTGTTGCTGCTAACAAATCAATAATTTTCTTTTTCCCGCCCTTCCTTTTTATGTCTTCTCTTCAGTGTCCAGTGGTGTCCTTCAGCCATCAACCAGTCAGCTAATATATATAAATTTTCCTAGATCCATATCTGAATCGGGAATATCAAAATTAATCCCCCCCTCACCAAACAAATGATTTTGAATCACATTTATCAATCATCGTCACATATTTAGCAATTTCTTCCTTCACGAACACTCCTATTCCATGAATACCACCATAGTTGTAGCCATTTTTAGAGTCTTCATCAGGAACACTAGTTGGGAGTTGATTCCTCAACCTCAACCTGATGGCACTTGGAATGTTGGTATTGCCAGCATTCTGTACTGCTGTTGACAATACTGCATTATGGTGACCTCTTGTTGTAGCTCTAGTTGGTGTAAAGATGGGTGGGCAGGCTGGAATAACCACATGTCCATTGACGATGCGATAAATCATTATAGCTTTGTTGCATGCTCTTCTCTCACTAAGAGTTGACCTCTAAAGATTTTTCTGCATTCTGGTGACACTTTGCCTCAGGTCTATGTCAGATTTTTCAAAACGAAGGGGAAAAAGAGGTTTTCCTTGAAAAAAAACCCACTTGAACAACAATAGATGCATATGGACTTGTTGTACTCTATTACGTACCACGATACAGTACGATTGTCACAATGCCACTTCAGCTTGGATAGAGATGTGTCAAATAGTTCACATTCAAGATCATAGCGTTCCTGGATCGTCAAATCTGTTTGCTGTCGCGGCAGTATTGTCTGGCCTTTTAACATGCTTTGAAAGTAAACAGATATTAATGCTCTTGTTAAGGGGCACCAGGCACACTCAATCATGTTGCTGACTGTCCTGGTACATATGAAGTAACAATGAGTGATTCCAGTTCTGGAATTATATGAAACAAGTGACCATAGTAAAAGATGTTTGTCTCGTGGTTCGAAATATAATCAGCTCCTCCGCCTGTAACAACAACAAGATTTACAACTTGATTTCTGTTATTCGGTATTAAGTTGTTTATATATTCAAGTTTTGTTTGTTTGTCTTTGTTTATTGTCTGCAACACGGAAACTCAGATGCTACAAAAGAAACTAAAAAGACAATGTTTGTTATGTTTGTGATGTATTCATTTCGCAGATGTGACATTTAGGTTTGTTGCCATAATCATATAATGAAACTTGCAGCTGCCTGACCTGTAACGATGTCGACCAAGTTCATCTACTGTAAATTCAGGTGGATCGTATGGTGTCATCTTCAGATGGCCATTTGTAGTGAGCACATTTCCCCCAATTGGGAAGTCATGATCAATGTAGCGCGGAACACCTGCTTTAGATTCTCTGTTAACTGGTGTCATTGGAAACAATTTCGTGATTATGAAATGCCGATCCACTGCGGTTGTTGAATTACCCACTTTTATGCCGTATTTGTTGTCCACACTGATAACAGTTGAAATTTGGGGATACTGTGCAGCAAACTGTAGGCAGTATAGAACACAATCTGCATAGAAAAGGTCTTCTGCACTGCTGATTCTAACATCATATTGTTTGCGAGGTACTTTAGCATCTATTAATCCATAGTAGCAATCCGAAGCTCTCCTGCTTTTGTTTGGTGCTTGCATCCGTCTGCAAATTTTCTTTCACCTATAAAATATAATTTGCAAAAAAGATAAGAAATATGAAAAGAATGATTGAACAACCATAAGGTGGTGGAAAAATACACCATGTCTTATGGGCACGACCGACCCTAAATTTGTGATTTTAAAGAATTTTGCTACTAAGATTTTGCAAATAATGTCCATTGTCATGGGTAGCTTGAAGTCATGTGATGCCCCCATCCTGTTGAAATCCTTCAAGTATCTTTTTAACTATGAGACTCTTGGTGGGGTCTACTAGTCCGTTTATTTTATGAACAAGTGACAGACAATTACGTCGACACTGTTTTATATGCAAAGGCATTTAAGCTAAGATATATGCCCAAAATACACACAAGTTTCCAATTGATATCGGAATAGTTTAAGAAGGTTATTATATTTAATCCACAAAAGATATGTGGTATTTGTATTTTTTGCTACACTTATATCCAATAGTCACTGAACCTCGTAATATAATTCTGTTAGTGAACCCAAGTTGGTACCAGAGTCATCATTGATTGTGCTTGGGGCGCCAATCTTTGAAATCGTGACATCTAAAATCGAGATAATGCATCGGCGCCATTACATTTCCCCTCAATGTGACAAGCTCTGAACACTATGTTCAACTTTAGCGCAATCAGCACAAATTTTCTCACTAATTGCATGGTTCTAGGACATTTGGATGACTGTATTTATGATTCCTACTACTGCCTTGTTATCTGAAGAATTTTACTTTCATGTTCTTCATCTTTATATTTTACACAACTGTTTTATCAGCGATTTCACTAGCAATACATGTAGGCGAGGTAACCGTTGTTGCACTCGTATCATGCGTCACATCCGATAGAGAATCAGAATCACATTCACTGATATTTCCACTTCCCATTTTGAAATATCACTTGTTGATGGGCGATTCCAAAGTAACAAATATCCACAAATTTGTTATTGACAATGATGCTCACTTATGGGTTAAAACATGTTGGTGTTTAAAGTTTGTATCAATTTGTTCAAATCCAATTGGGTATTTTAAATCTTTAAATTTTTCGTTGTTGTTTCTCCCTACGCAATTCATCTTCAAGTTTTCATTTAGCCCCGCCCTGTTTTAATTTGTACACACTATCTTTCCAAGCATTGATCATTTTTGGGGTTAATAATAACCTCCTCGTCTAGTTGAGTTTACTAAGCATGGTTTTAACACACTTAAGGATCTGGGATGACAATGATGGTAATTTAACATCATTGTCAGAAACGCCATACTTTGACAGTAGTTTTGTTACAGCACGGTCTGCCACATTTGATCAAAATATGCAAAATCTTTATTGGGGCATTCAGTTTTCACAAGTTCATGTAATATATATATTTGTTGAGAGGTAACAGCCACTCATCAGCATGGTCAGGAAACACTAAAGACAAAGACAAACATAATGATAAAATACAAGAGACAATGAAACTAACTGTACCTACCATTGTGTATGCACACACATCACAAGCTATCTAATCAAAATTATCTAATCCTTATATCCTAAATCTACTCTGTTCAAATCGTACACAAATGATGTAGCCGTGATGACAGTATTGCTTCCTTAACTTTTTGTTAATTATTTCAAATGTCTCTAGAGGCCTCCTTTCCTGCCTGTAACCTAATAGTGAGTGTCTCAAAATTGCATATGTGCTGCCACCAGTCTTCGCCAAACAAATGATTAAGTTTATCTGCATTTTCATATAAATATTATTTTCCTCCTTGAATGTCTGACAAGCCAGCATCTTCAACAAATTGGTTGCATTATGAACTGGAATTTGCACCATCACCTTGAGTCACTTATAGTCAAGCAATGATGTGATGTGTTATTTAGCACTAAAGGATTTCCTAACCTTTCCTTCCTCTTTTGGTAATTTTCTATCGCATATAATATCCTGGTGAATTGATTGCCCTAAACCTGATGTGCTCTATCTATCTGCACACGATAGCGCATCATGGACATAACTTGTTAATTCCCTGGCAATTAATGTACCCAACCCTGCCAATGTTGTCAACGACACTAATAACAACAGCAATTTCCCAGGGGTCATATGGATTTGATGGGTCTGGCTTCAATATTGCGTGAACTTGATGAACTTGATAGCCTTCAGACATCTTTGACTTTGCCTCAAGCAGTAGATCTTGCCGTTTAATTTCTACAGTGACCCAACTGCATGCTCAGAGACGTCCTCCTCTGCATGATTTTGAGCGTCTGGATCATATCCACTAGTTCCACCACATCCTCACCTTTGCCTAAAATTCAGTACTCTTTTCCCACTCACTCACAGTACATGCGGACGGGGTTGGACTCTTTTTATCATCTGACAACTCCACTGCCAGAGTAATAGATAATCTTCTTTGTCAATTATGATGAAGAATGAAGAACTTACAAAGAAAGTGACTACTGGAAGATCTTCTTCATCCTCATCTGTCCAAAGAAGGGACATTGCAATTTTCTCATTAGAATCGTCTTCCCCAAGGACAAGGACAAGTGGTGCTGTTAACACTTGCAAGTTTGGAACAGCCCACTCAAATACAGTGGTAAATTTGTTGACAGTCACCACTTTAGTAGCCTGTCTGGTGAAGTACTCATTGATATTATCTTGGCATCATCCACTGACTCATTAGGTTGCCATGACACATCCTATGTCCGTAATAAGAAAAAAATGAAACCATATATTTTTTTTTTTGGGGGGGGGGGGGGTTCTATATATGCCACACCTTCACCTAATAAAACCTATAAATTTTATCCATTTTGTACATATCTCAAAAAAGTTATTATCGATTTTTATAAAACTCAGTGTTAAATTTTTATATGGAGATGCGTTTTTTTCTGATCTAATAATTTCTACAAACACAATTTTTTTTTGGGTAAAACTTTTAAAGTGGAAATTCTAATCTTTAGCATGTAATCGACATTCTGACCATGTTTAAAGTAGATTCTACATTGCATTTTTTAGATGCGGGGTTTTCAAATCCAATATTTGTGTACTAGTCTATGGAGAATTTTGAACAAAAATGTCATTTTAGAAGGAAAAAAATCCAATTTTTTTCTAGATTTTATCTAAACTCATTTTTTTGGTTCTTTGACCCCACATTTTAACTAAAAAAAAAAAAATGTGATAGGAATCGACCGCGGGACGCGTGTATTTAAAATCGGACATCTTTCCTCTTAACTACCGGAGCAGACGATAAACGATGAATGATTTTTCGTCTATGTTTACTTTAATATGTCAATGGAATCATCCAAGCGGGGCATTGATCATCTCTATTGTCCATTAGTTATCTATTTCGATAGATTTGCACAAAAATAACTTAGAAAATATGTATCGTCTTTACTGAAGGTTTCCATTGCAGCACTATGGAAACATTAAAGAACAAATCGTTTCAGAAACTAAGTCATTTGTGTGCAAAACTATCGTAATAGACCTGGTAATGTGGCAATGTATGTTGCAGTTGGATCGACAATGCCAAGGCCACCACGTCCTTTAGGAATAAACATGATGTCCCTGTTGCTAGATTTGTTCAGACTTAACCAACTTCTAATATATTTAACAATATTGACTTTGAGAAGTTTTAGTGAGCAATGGTCAAATTACATAAGATGTTTAACTAGCATACCTCAAAACTTTAAGAAACTATCAGTCTTGAAGCCCATTTCACGCATTGAAGATTTGTATCTAATCGTTTTTCAATTATGTAAGAATGCAACTCCAGCTAGGTCTTCTGTTAATTCTTCTTCCAATTCATTGCTACTTAATCCCGTATGAAAGTTCATGGCAGTTTCACTATCTGTAAAAGATTTTTTCGCAGGAGACTCTTCTGAATCTGTATCAACTGTTTTAAACTCTTGGTCATGCTGGTTCTCTGGATGTTTCTCTTGCTCTTGATCTTATGAAACTTTGTTGGGTTGTCTTAAATGTAGGTTTCAAGATACATAAATCAACACACAATGTGACATGATTTCTTATTGGTATTTGCAATGACCATTGAACTCTATTGATTACTCATATCGATAAGCACTTGGTTGCCAGTCTGTTATCACTACGTATCCCTTAAAATAGCTTTAGATATTACATCTTTCCTACCTTTTAACAGATGCAAACATAGCATTTTAATTCACTGGGTTTTAAGTTGCAGGGAACCTGTGAAACAAAGTTTAAAGAATACTTAGATCAAAACATATTTCTTTCTGTGTGACTCAATTTGGTAACAGCAATGAAACGTTGGTTCCTTTTCACAGAGTCCTGGTAAACACATATTCATGTAAATTTGTAGCATGCATGATTGAAAAGAGTCTATATCTCTCATTGAACTTGTTTGGTCATTGAAACTTGGAAAACTTTAAAAGCGTATTAAAAGTTAAATACTTTATACATTAGAGAACAATATCCTGTTCTTTCTTTAAAGTCTTGTGAGAACCATAGATTTAGAGAAGGGAAGATTTACCTCATGGTGTTGCCGACGCGTTTCCTCATTTCCTTCACTTCGTCTGTCAAAATCATACCCCCAATACAAAAAATACTTTTAAAAAATCAGTGCAGCTTAATAATACCCACTTTTTTGCTTTAAAATAAGAAAAATAAAAGGTGTACATGATACAGTTGATAATTACAAGATTAAAAAGATAAAACCTTCTTAAAATCGTGTTAACAAGATTCCTAAACAATCCCTAAATTTAGCATTTCTTTCAATTGTAGAATTGGGGGTCGCTGAAGCCTAATTAATATTAATCACCCCCAAACCTCGGTTTGGAACACACGGCCGCTAAGGCGATGGGTCGGCTAATTTTCTGATTATTTTGATAATTTTCTTCGCACTGGCTTGTAATAATGATTTAGATATTTCAATAAAAGTATACTTTTATGTTTTAAAGAAAATAAATAGCAAATTAGTGTAAAACGTGATATTTTTTATTGTTTTTAGTGACTTTATCTTGGCTTCAGCGATTTACCGAGCAGGGCGCTCTACCTATATATATCTCGTTGGTGAGAACTTTCCTTAAATCAAAATTTGATTTAAGGAAAGTTGAATAGCTGAGTTTCTTGTGTTTTCCTTTATGTAGTCACTGTTTAGCAATATAAAAGTTTTAAGAGTTATTTCTCACTTCTTTTTGAGGAAAAAATGAAAGCATACAATAGTTCCAGGTGTTGAGAAATGATTTTATAAACAGTTGACAGAAGAAATAAAGTCCTTTAATGGCGATTATTAGATATTTCCAAAGGTTAATTCTCCCCAACAAAAATGTGTCACCTTACAACATGGCGGAGGGATAGTGAAAAAAAATTGTATCTGCAGTCCTTTTTTATACCCTAGATACCATCAAGCGCTCCCTTACCGTGACCTACCTGAAATTCCAACTTGTCTTACTAAAACAAGAGACCTTGGTACGGTTGACACCAGCCCAAAGTTTGTTTTATTTCGATATTGAGTGGTAGGTTCATCTGAAACAAAGTGTACGGTGGAGATGTATGGATATTCAGCCTTGATCTTCTGAAGAATGGGAGTCAAATAACCCCATACACCTGATGGATCGTAGCGGTTACATGCATATTCGACTATTCATGTCACATATATACAAGTTGGGTGATTTCTTCATGGACACTGGTACTTACAGGTACTTACAAGTTTCTTTTCAGCGATCATTTTTGTTGGAGAAACATCATATCAAATTTGTGCATTTTTAACACATGCAAGTTTGTAAGTCCTTGAGAGTTAGCTTTACAACCCACAAGGGTTTCAATGTGGTGAACGTAGCATAGTGCAATGCATTACTATCAATGGATTTTCATAAACAAACTTTGCATGAAGGGATTTCATGGTATTAATTAGAAGCCGTTTCTGCTTCTTTATCATGCTCTGTGTGATGGTGTCCTTCTTTCTGGGTAGCAGGTGGCTTACATCATCTCTTTAAAAAAAAAAGAGGTTATCACTACCAATTGCCAGGCACAATGTCGTAAATATTACTCACAGATCTCTTTGGAATAGAGCCTATATTTTTCCAAATATCTTAGGCCTAGCCAGGGCTGAATATATTTACTAGCAGTAAGGTATATCTTAAATTGATCTTATTTGTAAAGGGTGCAATGTGTCTCCAATAAGCAGTGTCAGTGGGCTGGCTCAACAGAGCAGAGATATGAACAAACATGTAACAGGCATTATTCGTTTTGGCAATATAGACAATTTTAATATTTTAAAAAATACAAAATTTTCTAAATTAGGTTCAATCGAGAAAGGTCATACAAACAAATTTTTCACCAGAAAGCAGAACACAAAACAACAGATGTGGATACTTTGTATTTCAGAGTTGTAGATTTTTTGGCCTATTGTAAATGTCCTACAATTTCTTGAACAAAATTCTTACAAAATAGCAGCTTTCATTTCAACTCCCAAAATGTGTCACAAATTATTTTTTTAATTTAACTAGTTGAAAAATTAAACTTTATCTCAAATTTAACACAAGTCTCCTTGCTACTTTTACTGGCATGTTATTTTTCTTTTGAATATGCAATATAGCAAGATATACTAAAACATCATTTGCTAGGGCCCAACTAAAATAGAGGTTGAAGGTGAATGTCACAAATTTACTTGATTTAAAGCAGCTAATTGCCAGGAAGAAACTTATCAACATTTGAAATCTGTGCCTCACCTTCATCAGCTTCTTCTGGATTAATTAATGACTTTTGCTCCTGAAAAACTTGAACATATAGTAGTTCTGAGGTTATACTTAGGCTGAAATAAAGAAAGCAAATGTAGTAATAAAAGTGTCAAAATCTTGGAGACAGAAACATGGAAGTAGATAATTTTTATCTCTTACATTGGTCCCTGTTTCCTTTCTTACCTACCGGAACAAGTCCTACTTTCTTCATCTCCTCTTTCACTTCCTTGCTCTTTCATAATTTCTCATCAGTAATTACATTGTATGGAAAGTAGACTACCGGAAGTGTGTATGGTTTTTCATCCATTCTTCATGGGATATACTCACAACCATTACATGAGTTGCTTGAGTTCTCCTCAATATGTAGACATTTCTCAGGAGGGTTTTATAATCTTCCTGTTGCTGGGTATAGGCAGATAAAATGTTTGTGAAGATGTTTCATCTTTTCTGATATTTTTGGGACTTAGGCAATTTTTTTAAAAGACCTTTGAAAGGTCTTCTCTCCTGTAAGACAGGTGTGTGTTTTTTGCCTGATGCATATATTTTTGAAAAGTTGTCAATTCTCTGTATACAAAATTCTAATAATTGTCCTTTCTGAATTGGTGAGGTTTTGAAATTTACTTGTGCAAGATATCCTGCAATATTGTTGATCCTTATACGGAAAGCGACAAAAGGAGAAGATTTTCCTTTTGTAAAAGTAAATGAGTGGTGATGAACTTGAAATCTCTTTGCCAAAGCATGTAGATCTGGATCATATGTTACATTGAATAGGTTCATCAGGATTGGTAGATAAACATAACAAAAGGAGATCTGTATACTAATCCATTTAGTTGACTCACCATTTCCACCAAATTATGGTGAGTCAACTAAATGGATTAGTATACAGATCTCCTTTTGTTATGGATCATATGTTTCAGATGGTATACAAGTACTTATAGTTTTATATATTAATTCTCAAATTCTATTTCTATTAAAAATATGCAGATGTGGAGATCCTCTTGTCTGAAACTCAACCCGAACAAAATAGCCACATATTTTTCCTAATGGTTTATTCTTGTTCTTGAAAACCTTCCGTAATGATGATTCCCATCTTTGATGAAATGCCCAAGAAGCCATAAGAGGGTCATATTTAACTTGACAATCTTCATTGTTTGTGAATGACATTTCATAAAGTTTTGTAGCTCTGGCCAATTATCATTGCATGATAATATTAAGAAAAATGTTGGTGGTCCAAGATTTCTAACCATAACTAAAGTTTTTGAAGTACATCTTTCCAATATGCAGCTTTGCCTCAAATTCTTTTGGTAAACATGTCTATATTATTTAATATTTCTGGACTTTCATTCAAATTGTTTATATCTCCAGTAGTGATAGGCTGATGAGAAGATGTATTTACTTGTTTGTTAGGTTTTGTTGTGCGCATGTAAACATTAATAAGCTGTAGTAACTTAGCCCATTCTACATTGTTGAGAGCAAACATCAAATAAGTTATATCTTTCCACCTTCTTGGATCTATGTTATATAGTCTTCATGTGTAATATTGTATGTCAGATATTTTTAATGGTCTAGATATGCAAAGTGAAATGCCATCTTGACCATATGGGAATAGCCATGGAAATGCTTTTTCTTCACCATGAATAGTGTCTTCCAAGTTGACAGGTTTCCCTTGTGTAATTGGAAGGCAACGTTTAGTAAGGTCACCTATATCATCAGTAGAAGTGTTATTTTATATAGTTTATATATAGAATGATGTTACATTTACCAGTTTTACTGATCTGGTAACCATGGTAACTTTAATTAAAAACCACCAATGTTGCAATTTGATGGGAGTAATCATCGGCTTAAATATAAACTACATAAATATCTTTCACATTTCAGCGTTGTCAAAATAGCAGCCTACCCATAGCAAAAAAACTGTACCCAGCAGATGGCCATCTGCTGGCCATCGGATGGTTATCGGATAGCAATACCATCCGATAACCATCCGATGGCAATTTCACATGCAAATTAGTTGCCATCGGCTGGCCATCCGCTGGCTCATTTCCCGATGGCTTCCCGATGGGTGTTTCCC
>JXSR01S051569.1:86818-101383 GCA_000969725.1 Ophiothrix spiculata
AATTTGGGATTACTAATATGATGATAGAGTCTTTGTAATTACCAAATTTGGGATTACTAATATGATGATAGAGTCTTTGTAATTACCAAATTTGGTATTACTAATATGATGATTAGAGTCTTTAAATGCATACGTCTTGCTGCAGACCAAAATGTCACATTTATACCACATACATGCTGTGTAAATGGAAAATGCTTCGTGTTCGAAGTATGCTGATTGAATTTCTCCTTGCTGTCCATTATCGTAGTTTTCATTGTAATCAACTTGGATAAGCACCTAATCTGACCCCATGTTTTCTCGTTTATAATTCATCTCAGATTGCTGTCTCAAACGGTTATATTGATGTCACTTGAATTGGAAGGTTTGTTTCATCAGATCATGGCTTGCTTCTTCGCCTGTGGTTTCCACTTTTGTTTTCTCAGGAAAAATGTTCTCCCTACTTTTCCACTGGTAGTAGGTTAGATCATCCATCTCACATAGCCCAGGGTTGACAAAGGGTTGACAGGGCCCTTAACACCATTATATTTGTCACGCACCTTTTGGGCACAGCTATGCTTTCATTTCTTTTTTGTTTGAACTCATGAAAGTCTTGAAGACTCATCTGTAAGAGTTGCTCTTCACCAATCTCCTGGTACAAAGTTTTAGATCAATTTAAGGTTTCATCACCTGCAGCCGCTTCATTCAGGGTGCTCAGGACCCATTCTATAGAGTGCATCCTTGAGTGTCTGAATGTCCAGATTGTTAATAAGGAAATGTTCAGCATTCTTAATATGGATCATTCTATCGCTTGTCCCCACTCCAGGTTCTGCATCTGCTGTCTGGATGTCAAAATTTTTCAAATAGCTCAGTAGATATTGTACCTAAGTACTGCTGAGAATAGCTACTGCATATCTTCTTGCGATCCCCTGTCAAGGGTAGGCAGAGCTTCAAGAAAATCTTGTTGCCATGTGGATAAGACACATTAGCAACTGTCTTTTTCATATATGAAATTGTATGTAAGTTGTGAGTTAACTTTATTGTGTTTTTGTTCCTGGAAACCAGCATCCCAAGCTGGAATGCCGGAGTGCCAGAATGTCCACCTCATGTCTACAGAGTGCAAGATATGCCCTGTACAGGTTAAAACACAATTTGAATTTAGTTAGTAAAGTTATGATTTTACATAAACTTGGAATGCATCATCTCTTCTCTTAACTCTAACTGGCTTGAAAACTGCACCAAATTTAGGACTGGTATCCTTAGTAATCAATTTCTTGACATCGGGGCCTATGGACTTCAGATCGAGTATTGTTAAAGCGTAAATTAAGGCGGGTTTGTGTCTTTCCGACATTTTGCTGAAAACACTTAGTACATGTTATCGAGTAGATGACCGAGGAACTTTTGCAAATGAGGTGACTTGTAATAGGGAACATTTCCTTTGCTGAATTTGTTGTGACTTCAGCATTGTCAGAAGTCTGCTGCAAGGATACATCTGTCATGATTTCATCTGTATTATTCATGTTTGTACACACCCCCCCATCTCCAGATTTGTAAGAAATTTGTAACCATTGAGGCATACATAACACACTGATCTAGAGTTGCACTCAAAGAGTTGAAAATCTCTACAAATATAAAACAAAGATATAGATAAACTCTGGTGCCTTTGACGTCTTCTATCGGTATGTTACTGTCAGCATCCTCCATCTTTTGCAAACATGTTTGCACCCTTGGAAAAAAAACATTTGTTGGGCAGCTTCCCAATTCTGCCTGTCCTGACAACTTAAATCTTCTGCATGAAGTCCATGGAGAGTGAAGTGTTGTGCCACCAGATGCAAATGATTGATATGGACAAGGTAACTTCCCAGCATTAACTTCCTTGTTGTGTTGTCAGTGGCATTAACTAACTTTTTTGCCACAAGTCGTGGTTCATTAGGCCAAAAACAATTGTTGTGTTGCCCTCACAGGCCAAAAAACGGGAGGACCGGACGGTCGAATTTTTTTAAGTATTAATGTAAGTATGACCTCCAGATGCTGAGATAAATAGTACAATGCAAAATATGTGAGGTATTTACTCTGATTACTTAAAAAGGAGTATGTTTGTATTGAATATAAATCACACAATAAAAATAAAGAAGTGTTACAGCTGAGTCCAATATGGAAAAAATTGTTTATTTCTCAATACATGAATATGCTTCACACTTCACATTAATCTGCACAGGAAGGAATGTGCAGATTAAAATATTTTATCTCTTACACCATGAATATTTGATTGGTGACACTTGTACTACTTCCAAATGCCAGGGTGAAATCTTAACTCTTCGAAACATACAACAACCTACTTCTCTGGTAAATTTGAATCAATTTCACTGATATTTTAAAAATATACTAAGAGTCAACAATCACCACACTTTCTGTAAAATATGTATTTTTATCTCCACTGGAATATGCATCTCATCTTTGAACTGGTAGGAAGAGAGCAATACTTACATCTTAGAAACCAAATTCATTAATATTCCGAGGGTCAGGGTGTGAATTCTGAACTCCTCAATACGTCCAACACCCTACCTCTCCGGTAAACTGGAATCAATTCACTGGTATATGTATACTAAGAGTCAACATTCAAAAATTGGTTTGCTTTAGGTCATCCTTTTTGAGGTGAGGCCCATTTGCGTTTCATCTCATTCACTTCATGCATACCTAACGCCTTCCTGGTAATCGTTGATTAGATTTAATTAATACCTTTATTTGGCTAATATTTTCAATTGATTTTATAGGCTAATACATTATCTTCAAAATCATACCAAATTTATGACATTTCATACGATTATTGAAAAGTTGTGACAACATTTGATGCACAATGTACGTATGTCATCCACACCAACCACATTTATGCCTGTTTTCATGTCTGGCTAAATAAGCTTTTTTACTTATACTTGTTAATAGCATTAATAACCAATTTTATTTGTGTTAATTCCAACTTGTTTTTGATAAACAATAACTAGCCTTTAAAATCATATAAGATTTGTGACACTTCAATGGATTTTTAAGGATATGACAGAACAATTCATGCACAATTTTCATGATGCCTCAACCTCACCCACCTCAACCTCACCCAACTCCACCCTGGCTAAGTAGCTTTAACGGGTCATTAAGCTCAATTAATCACTTCATTTGGGTTCTATTCTTGATTTCTTGAAAGTCAAATAAATTGTCTTTAAAATCATACCAAAATTATGACATTTCATTTGATTGTTGAAATGATATGACAAAAATTGATGCATAAATCACTCTTCATGTAACAAATCCACCATTTATGGGTGCCCACATTAAAAAGAATGACCTTTACATCAGTCTGTCTCTCAAATATCTCAAATATGTAACGTATGTGTGACCTGGCCTTGGCATTTTCTTGATGACCTCCTTGCCAGCACCTTTGCACTTGTCACAGATGGGTAGAACAGTTTTATGTGTTCGCATGTCTTCTTGCGGTCTTTCACCACCACCAACACCACAGTGGGCGCATATATCCACCTGCCCAATGGCTGCACAGCTGTAGTAGGATAATTCAATAGGGCTTGCACAAGTTAACGCAAGACGAACAAACACCTAGAAAATCAAATGAAATATAAATTAACATTTAAAGGTAGGTGATCCGCTCCAGATACAAAATTAACATTTACTTTTTGCTCATTTGAATGAAGGACCATCACCTAAATATTGTAATTTATATGAAGTTTGATTTGTTTACCTTGAGGCAATTTTATGTTACAAGCAAAAACGTGTCTGTGAGTCTCCCATGGAAAACCATACAATATTTGTTGTGGTAAACTAAATTTCTGGTAATTCGTATCATTTATTTTCTCTCCATTTGACCGAATAAGTCAAAGGTAATATCGCGAGCGAATATCTCTCGGGTGAGCAAATGTCTTTAGACGTCAAGACTTAATTTATACATCAACATTCTGAGAGTCTTAAATACATACTTTTTTGTAGAGATGGTGAGAAGATGGTAGTAGGTGGAATCCACAAGTATAGTCAAATTCCCTAATGCAGACATCTAGGTCAAGTAACTCTTTCTGTGACACTTTCTTAGGCTCTAAGCAGTAAACCACCCTTGGCTTATGACATTGCACACAGCAACGCGACGTGCTCGCTGGGCTGTCAGGAAACTAGTTTTGCATCCCTGAAACATGAAAAATAAATGAAAACCCATTGTATATACATACTTTATCTTAGGGGCTGTTTCAAAACTCACCGGTGGCTGACTTACGTATTCAAAAACGTTACAGAGTTGTTCATCACAATCAACAACGATGCATCTATGCATACACAGACGAATCGGATGCAGAGTTGTTGATTGGTGATGAACAACTCTGTAGCGTGTTTGAATACCTTTCAACAAGGAAAATCTTTCTAAAAATAAAGAATAAAACCAGCACTTACACAAACAGAAACGAGCACAAAATTGCCATCTGGAAAATTTTTCCGATTTACTGGCTGTTGCCATCCTTTCTGTAAATACCTCACGAAATGAAATAGTTAATGAAACTGAACGCAAACAACTAAATAGTATTTTAGGGCCAAAATTGGCCGTAATACACACGGCGTAATCCATTTCGTACGATCACCAAACGAAAATGGCAACACGGGCGCACACCACTTAAAGGCTAGCACAGTGGCGAGAAGTGTTTTTTTGTGAAATATATTCATGAAAAATTGACAAATAAATGATTCAAAAAAATAAAATAAAATTGTTATTTGTTAATATTTATTAAAACTCATAACTAAAAAAGTAGTACACCTTCCAATGTTATTTATTTCATTCCAATTCAAGATTTTTGATTGATTTTTTTTTAAATATACATACAAAAAAGAATGTGATGTCTTTGCTGGCGCACACCACTTAAAGGCTGGCATAGTGGCGAGAAGTGTTTTTTTGCGATATATATTCATGAAAAATTGACAAATAAATTCAAAAAATAAAATGAAATTGTTGTTTGCTAATATTTATTAAAACGGGTAACTAAAAAGGTAATACACATTCCGATTCCATTTATTTCATTCCAATTGAAGAATTTTGAATTTTTTTATTTTTTTTTGAATATACATACAAAAAAGAAAGTGATGACTTCTGGTCGCTGACAGAGTGCTAGACTTTTTACGCATCCTAGTAGTTTCGCGATCAAGTTTCACAGTCCGATACTGCGAATTTATTCGCAGAGTCTTCCAAAATAAAAACATGTCCGTCGAGTCGCCGAAGTATTTACTGCATTTTCAAGGCGAAAAACACTTAAATATCAAAAAATTACAAGCGTGTACAAAAATAAAAAATAGAAATAAAAATGCCGGTCGTAGAATTTCGAAATTTACGACCGGGCGGGTGAGGGCAACACAACAATTTTTTTTTACGCCTAATTGGTATGAAATTGGGCATTGAACACAACTTGTATAAAGCTTATTGTATTTAGGCATTAATGTTTTAAGTGTTTATTAAGTCATATATAAATTTGCCTCTGTGCTTCCTTTCTTCTTCTTCTTCTTCTTTCTGGATACTTCTCAACGTCCCAGACGGGGTACCACATGAAGTTGAGGAGTGTCAACTCCTACTCCTTGACATGGCTCAGTAAAATAGCTAAATTTTAGTCACTTCAGATGCATAGTTTTAACAAGAGATCTCCAAGTCAGTATATATTTGTATATTATGAAGTTGAAAATTGCCAAGTATTATTTGCACTTAAATTTTGAATTACACACAAATACAATGCACAACAGGCATCAGCTCTTATCTTTAACAGCGATACAGACGTGTCATAAAAACAGCATCATGCATCCCAAATACATGCATTTCAGTCAAAAAAGGGTAACTATGTCTGTCAATAATGCCCTAAAGGTCGAGACTTAATCCAATAAATGTGTGTACATGTAGGTACGCATGTTTTCTTACCTAGGAGAACAACGTCCGCCTTGCCATTTTTCTCCAAGTTGGATGACTGAACATTTGACCACTGGTCTTCAACAGTTGGAACAGCAATGTTGTTGTGTACGGCATAGTAGGTGGTTTGTGCTGGTGGTTTCATGTGGCATGATTGCAGTAGAATACTTATTTTGCCGTAATTATTTCCACTGAATAATATCCCACAGCTCAATATGAAGTCTCCTAGATGTTGCCCATACTTAAACCTGGGTTGGGAACACCAGCGTCTGATTATGTGGCCTTACTCGCCATTGCAAATCTGATGATAAATATAGAGCTGAAAAGGTAGTAACACTGAAATTGATGTTATAAATATAGGGACGGACTGTCTCAGCTATTATCTCTACTTGCATAATGCCCAAATACATCTTTTCTGCTTGAATTACCAGAAGTAACGATAAATTTAGACATCATAGATCTTGTACTTCTACTTGAATTAACCTCTTTGGGTTGTTTTCCCATGATTCCATCATCTGCAGAGAATAATTCAATATTTTTATTCATATCTATATATGATATTGAGATTTTCAGACACTGTGGTTTTATCCACCTACCCTCACAAATGTTTCAGTGTAACAGAGGTTAGGTGTTATAGATGTAGATATCGGGTAGATATACCCACACATCCAATGCAAACTTGTCGGGTCACAAACACAGTAACTTGTCATTTACACAAGGACAACCTTGGAGTCGAGTAAGATATAACCTCAAAGAATATTGCCATTATTGCAGCATACCGCTTTCCATTCTTCTCCACTTCTTTAACCCTAATCTACACGCACAGACATGTAGGTATCTTAGTACATTCACATGGTCTCTTTTAATGTCCCTTTATTGTTATTTTGCAGCTAAATTGAAGTGGCTGTGCTATATATTCAGGCACATAAATATAGTGGGTTCTAAACAACCAGCAGACCCCCCCCCCCCAAAAAAAAAATGCAAAGAGTTGCTTCAACAGTGACATTAGAGTCTGCAAGTGGAATGTATGCCCAGGGAAGAATTCCTTTGACGAGTTGGAAAGTCTTTTTATATGTTTTGTTGCACATTCAACATGAATTCAGAGATTGGCAACCTCCTTTTTTGTTTCACTTCATTCTTGGTCATATGTTCTTTGCCTTGTTTACCAGAAGGAATTACCAATGTACAATGTCTCAGCAAGATTCAGCACTGACAAGCTAAGAACTGAAGCAGTTTGTCTAGAAGACTAGTGTCTTGCACTAAATTTGTATCCGATGCCCTCCCACACCATACATCACATGAAAACGAAATCATTCCACTTGGTGTGATTCCTATCAGGAATTTCAGGGTGTTATGGCTCTTATAGTTACTCCATGTGAGCGCCTGCAAGTTGAGATTACATGGCTGCTTAATGTAATTTTCTGTGCAATCAATGATACATGGAACATTTTCATATGATTGATTTTGTAAACACTGGGTAAGTTAGATTGAACTTGATCCCTGTCTGCCCACCAGATACAGCATGACAGTTCTGTAGCTAAAAACTTAATCCAGGTTCTAAATATAACTGGAGCAGAAGCTGCTGATATGAAATAAAAGTAATTAGGGGCGGCTTCAAAACTCAACCGGCGGTTGTCTGCCTGTTCTGGGCGGTTCTGGGCGGTTCAACCGGAATAAACAATAGCCAACCGCCCAGAACCGCCCGGAACCGCCCAGAACCGGCAGACAACCACCGGTTGAGTTTTGAAGCCGCCCCTTATTATCCAATCAAAAGTAACTTTAGATCATTGAGGCATACAAATCATATACGGATCAAAACGGAATGAAAAAAATCAAATTATTTTTGCCAAATGCATTTTTGCGCTTTGCTTGAGCCACTGCATGTCCAAATCTTATATCTGCTTTCATCGATATAAATGCAATGCCCAACTATCCTGTTTCTCAGAAACCACTGGGCGTAGTTTAACCATAATTTGTCGTGTGAGTGCAAGAAAGTCGTATCTGCAATAGCTGCCTTTTGTCATTAATTTGGATTGCACACTGTAAAATCTTAAGTCTTGGGTCAGTGGTTCTTGAAATGGTTCTTCAGGTGATCGTCACCTGAAGAACCATTGCAAGAGCCACTGACATAAGACAGTGAAATTGTGAGAGATTTTTCATATTCTTGTGACAAGTTGAAAAATAAATATAACTTAGGGCAGCCATTGCAGATACGACTTTCTTGCACTCACATGACGAATTGTTGCAGAACACTCTCCTCATTTCTCTCTTCGGGGACATCTTCAGCCAGCTTGATGGTAATAAACATGCCATCGAGTTCAAGGGCAAGTTTACTTCGCTAAATCTGAGGTTTCTCAGGCAGTTTTTGTCTTAGGTCCCTGTTGATCTGTTCCAGAGTTAGGAGGTGTTCATATCTCATATCTGCTGCAGAACGTCTTTTATTTCATCATCCATTTTTAAAGAACAATGCTCACTGCAAGGAGTCAAATCATGTCTGCCTTGTTGCAGGAAGACAGTTACAATGGACCAAGCCATTTGTTGCTCTACCCCTACGTTTCAACAGTCTGGATATATCATCCTCAAACAATGCATGACAAAAATGGGCAGTATCTGTGTCAATTCTATTGATTATAATAAGGCAAATAAGTCTGGTTATAGTTTCCCCCTGACTTTTGAAAGCACTCCACATCTTTGTTCATCCTCCTCAATGTTTTTCCGCCACGCCATGTACCTATCATGCTCTTCTGCAAATATTTTCAGAGATTGTCATAGATTTCAGATTTGAGTTGAGATTCATTGTTGTTTCCATCTATCTACAGGTCCAAAAAAGCGCCTGAAAAAGCGCAAAACATAGATCACAAATAATCATTAATCTATCAAGCTCTTTATAACGTTCTCTTTAAACATTAGACGTTTTTAAAACCATATCTACAGTGCACCGATCCGGTCCCGACATTAAAAAAAACATGAATGGTTGGTGTAGGACAAGCAGTATACACTCCTAGAAAAAAGGGTTCGAAAAAGAACCCTTTTTGTCCTGTATGTGGAACCATTTTATCTAAAAAGGTTCTGACTAGAATCTTTGTCGGTTCTGTTTAAGTAGGCCATTTAGGCTTATTTTTCCTTCTCAACTCTTCAAAAGAGTTGAATTGACTCCTAAGGAGAGTCATGATATTTAACTCCCCATGTGAGTCAAATTTTGCTGGATTCCATTTTGGGAGTAACATTGACTCCCTTTTGGCTTTCAGTGATACTGTATTCCAACATGTAAATATTGCATAGGGAATGAAATTATTAGCTTTAATAGGAGATTCAAGGTCATTATGTCTTCCTTAAAGACTGAAGCAATGTCAGCATCAACCTTATATATTTCTAAGAATATAATAATAATAATAATATCGGCTTTTCTATAGCGATTTTCCATTTGGATCATAGATCCTTTTGATCAAACCGCTTATGATTCGCTGCAGGTAAATCGTCACAATCAATTCACTTCATTTAGTGAGTGCTTCCGAATTCAGAGCACATCCTATCGGTACTGAGATTGTAATATTTACCCTTTTTGCAGCTTCCCATAACCTGGGTGGGGCAGACAATGATGGAATTATTATCAGTTGACGGTTTTTAGATGCAGGAGTAAGACCGGAGTGCCCGGAGAAAACCTGCGGAAGCGAGTATGGACTGAAAACCAAATGCACATACAGCGCCGGGACCGGGAATCGAACCCGAGACTCATTGGTGCAAAGCGAGGGAAATACCGCTACACTAACCCGCTTCCCCATTTAATATGTTTTTCAAGAGTATATAACAACGACATAGCGAGGGTTTAGAAAATGAGTCCCTTATGGGAGAATCAAATTAAAATTACTCCTAAACTTGACATGGATCCTTTTTAGTTCTCAATATATATTGCATTTGTTTTTTGTTCTTTAATTATTAATTTGTTCTCAAAGAAGCATCTTTCTGATCCACATCCATCACACATGTTGCATAGCAAACTGGTATATGTACATGTTTCATAGTGCTTGATGGATTTAGCATTGACTACAAGAGCACTGGTTAACGAAAGTTTAAAAAGTGTTTGAAACCGTTGGAAACTCAAACATTTTGCCTCAGATTTTGAGTTGTTTTTCACATAAAAAATTAAAATGGGTAAAAATGTCAGATTTTGAGAGAAATTAACACGCACGATAAAACTAATGCGCACGGGAGCTTTGAGACAAACTATTAATTTAATTTGGCCCTACCAGTTACTAGTTTAACTTTCTTCAGATGCAACACCATCATGCCAATTTCTGGTGAGTGTCGCTCCTTTATTGATTTTTCTGCATTAGTGGTTAGTGGCCAGTACAAGTTCTTGCGTTCCACGTCAATCCAATTTTCTGGAACTGTCCCTTCTTGCTCTCTTTCTTCATCGCCTTTCCCCATTACCCATACCACTCTGGCCCACATTGTTTAACTGTAACAATCATCATAAAAAATATAGATCTTAGTTATCCTCAAAAGCCGTTTTCTGTTGAATAGTTTGAATATTTAGTGTTTTAACACTGTTTTAAAATCTTCCTTACCCATATCTGTGGGCATGAAAATTGATTTTGGCAGACATTTTGGACCTCGGTATGGGCATTCTGGATTAAAAGCATTCTAATGCTCTATTTGGGGGTTAAATGTGTCTCTACATGTTCAACCCGCTTGTTACCCTCAATTTTGACAGGTTTTGGAGTCTTTAGAACAAATTTCTGCGTTCATTATTTGAGAGAGTGTCAACTTTTCAATGCACATATGCAGTCTTCTCAAATGGATGAAGAACAGAAAGAAAGGTGTATCCTTCGTCTGTGGGGATCCTAACTATTTTTCTATTAAGAATATCCATTAAGATAATCTTACGAGATCTTTTAGGGCAATATGGCACATATTATGCGATGTTAAATATTTTTGAGATGTTAAATATTTTTGATTTGCACGGCTTGGTAAAAAGATTCCGTGTGAGCTCAGGCTTAATGACATCACAAAGGAGTCATCTATCCTCAAATATTTCCATTGCTTCAACATAATCGTCGGTCTTTAACAAAAAACAGGAGCATCACAAATAAATGCTGAAATACATATATTAAAGTGTGTCCCGTAATAATCTATTCCATTATCTTTCAAAGTTTATATTCCAAAAGGAAATCATCCAATATAGGCTAATCATTATAATGAAAATTAAAGCCATAGGTTAAACAAATTGCAAAAGTGATTATATTTACATGATGATAACAGACAAACATATCAAAAATCAAGAAAAATCAAATTGGTGGAACAGTGATTAATTTGCATAAAACAAAATGGCTGCCAAAACAGGGGTAAAAATTCATATTTGGTCAAATCATGTAAAAAAGATTCTATTCACCTTTTATAGGCTTTCGCCAAGGAAACCTAACTTAGTACTTGGTACCAAATAAGCTAAAGGAAGCTTATCTTCTACAGGGTTCCAAGATGTTTTTTAAATTCACTCTTTTGATTCTATTGTGTTCCACTCATCACAAAGAATCAGAAAAAGTATATCAAGTTGGCTTGCTTTGCTTATACCTTCCCCGGGATACCTTCCAATCTACATTATTATTATCATTTAATGAACCAGCAAGTGATGAATGTTTAAATTCATATGTATACAACATATAATAATCTTTACGTACCTGATATTTTCACTAATTCTACAGATTAGAAGTATGGATTATTCTTTGTTCTGAGGTAACATACCATTTAAAGTACTGAGGTGAAAAATTTGTCTGGTAAACAAATCCATTTTCTATTGTAAAATCAAAATAAGAAGATTTAAATTAATTCACAGTTAAGCACTGGGAAATCGTTGGTAACTGGTTTACAAAATCGTAAATTCCCTATCTAAATGTCTTATAAATATGAAACGACCACACAATAGACTTACATGGACTGGTGGATGTAATATAACGGAATTGCAATCAATAAATATGCTACTTTTACAAAAGCTGAACAAATAATTTGTTTAAAATTTGTAAACTGAGGATTTGAACAAGTCTACTGTATTTTGTCATTTATGTCATTTCATATCAATTATCATTAGAAAATAGACAGTAGCGATAACCCGAGTTATCTATTGTAAGCTTATCATTTTCTTTGAAAACAAAAAATATTGGAATTTGCTCAAAGTGAGATTGCGCTTTTGCAGCAATAGCTTGTGTCTCATCATCCAATATTCCTATGACAACTCTATCTTTAATAAGGCAATCATTGAATGGGTCAAATTAAGTTGCATTTTTGCCAAGTTACATAAATAAGCCACAAACCTGCCAATGCTCTCGTCAGGTTTCTGACTTCTCTTAGTAAATAAATAATGTTCAGTATGTCTCATTTTATTCCCTAACAGCATAGGTATTGAATCTTTTGAGATGATATTAAGATTTGATTTTCATCATCATTTAACTCGAAGCTGTTATAGATCTTTAGACCTGGTTTGCTAATGGTATGTAAAAACATTGAAAATAATATAAATCAGATGATCACTTAACACAATGTGTTGCACTAGTGGTACAAATTTTGTCAAATATATTGGAACAAGTGCTAATTTTTGTGTGCTCAAAAGGTCGACACTTTCTTAAACTTGTTAATTATTGAATTATTTTTATCTTTCGTAGGTACTTTTATTTTCAGTTATGAATACAAGGAAGCAAGGAAAAAAAAATATTTTCATAAACATGATAATCACAATAATAATACTTTCCAGTTAAAGCAGTTCAAATACTGTAGTTCAGAAAAAAATCATTACACAACGGCATGTGATATTGATATAGTCAGAGTTTGTCAGAAGGTTCGACAAGACATACTGTAGGATAGCATCAATGGTTATGGTACCTGTTGTGGAATCGAATGGTGTGGGTGCCGAAAAGTACCTGTCTGCAACTTTAAGATCTTTTATTACGTCTTCAGACATTCTGTCTTCTTTGTTTCTTATGTATTTGTACAGTTGCTACCTGGTTCTCATCTTCACTGGTAAATAGCCTGGAACTTATGATGATGATGATAATGAATCTGGTTTACTTGTAACTCAGCTGCAAGCTACTACTATTTTGATCAAGCCGTTTGCTTCAAAATTTTGTACAATAGGCGTCAAATAAAAATTTAGAATATCAAGAATCGCCAATTGTAAATATTTTATATAAAAGTTTGACAATTTCTTTTGTTTAATAATAAAGGAAATCTTTCTTATGAGCGGGCGTTTTGACCTTCGTCTGCTTAGGCTGTTATAGTCTGAAGGACTTTAGGGGTTCAAAATCCCCACCACTGCTTGACTCGTTGGTTGAGATGGGTTTGTAGCCTGCTGGATAACTTAACTTCTCTTTGGGCATCCGTTTACGTGCCTGTGATCTTGTCATCGCTGGTGACGTTTTGGCACTGCGTCTCAGTGGGGCTGCAGCTGTTCCAGCTCTATTGGTCAAAGGTTGGCGCACACGCTTGAGGCTCTTATGACATCATCGCCGTCTTCTACCTACTGTAGAAGAGGTATTTTTCGCGCTACATTTATTTTAGCACTTTTCGCGCAAAATGAGATTAGCGCGAAAATAAATGTACTGCGAAAATTTATGTGAATTTGTTGCAAATGGAATTCTATACACGGACAACTTTCATATGCGCGAAAATAAAAAATGCGCGAAACGGTCCTAAATTGGCTGAGCGCGGAAATATTGGCGTTTACAGTATATCACATGACTTCCAGGTGCTGCTGCTGCTTGCTCACCAACTTCAGGACTTCCTCGAGGAGCTAAGTGAGACTCATCAGTGTCACTGGAACTAACATCCATGGGGTCGGCACTGGAATCAACCGTTGGCCATTGGTGAGGGGAGATCTATGTTGACGGGGTTAGACGTTGCTTATGGTTGGGCCAAGGAGGATGAATATAGGAGGTGACACTCGGCAAAAAACGTGGCTCCAATTTTTTTTCTGCGTCCGCGATTTTATAGAGGGCGGTATATTGAAACAATCACGCATATAAGATCTTATGTTAAGTCTAATCTGACGTTTTCATTTTATTAATTATTTTTTTTTTTCATTTTTCAATTTAATTTTATTTTCTAAAATTGCACTTGGTCCTGCCGGGACTCGACTCACTGAATTCACTGACTACATAGAAAATTGTACATATTGATGTTAGCCGGCGCCTTTACCGATCACGCCACAGAGGAAGATGAAAATTAAGAGAGACATTTTGTGTATTATATCTTAGAATATGTATTAGATCTAAATACACATAATGTGTGAATATCATGTCATTGTTTGATATCATAACTGAGAAGATTAGACTCCGGGATTAGACAGAACATAATAAAGTGCAATTATAGACGTATTGATTTAATCAATAGTCATTTGAGCGAGACCATTCAATTCCTGATATAATGCAAAATTATTGTCAGGATTTTTTCTTTGATTATTTGGAACTAAAAAGATGATTATAGCTAATTATCTAATAGGCCTTATCTCAGATTTTGATTTGAAAGTTTTATTTACATAAAATGTGGCGTTAACTCACAAAGAAAAAAAGGGAAAACTACACTTTTAAGTCCTTTGTTAAAAACTTGTTGCAACGCCATTTCTCCCATATGTAATAGAATTGACTAAAATAAAACAAATATTATAACAT
>JXSR01S051583.1:3448-13742 GCA_000969725.1 Ophiothrix spiculata
AAGGTCCACAAAAAATCACTAAATGACCACCAAAAGAACACCTAAAGCACCAAAACAAGCAAATGTAGGTCGTTTTTTAATAAAATACTACACAATATGCTAGGAAAACTGGTAAAACTACTAAAATTATTTTAGGGTCGACCAAAATGAAAAATTTTCCTCCAAAAGGTCCACTTTTTGAAAATTCGCACCCCCCTTGAAAAAATCCTGGCTACGGGCCTGACTAGGGAAGATTTAAATCGCAAGAGTTGGGGTTTTCTTGTAATGGCATAACAAAATATGCATGTTCACTAGTTGAAGATGAAATGAAAAGTTGCAAATGTAGTGAAAATTAGACAAAATCAGCAAATTAGCGGTACCAAAGATATATAAAGGTTTATATCACCAAATAGGATGCTTTGGAGTTGTGATTATGTAGGTCCGAGCCGTCCGAGCTCATGTAGACTATCATTTGGGCACCATGGTCGCCATGTACACATATCGCAAACTAGATCACCATTGAGTGTTGCAGCACCTTGTATTGTGCTTATTTATCTATACCAATATAGAAGTAGGACTCTAACAGAAGATTTATACCTTGGGTCTACCGTTTTGAGCACATGGCACTACCATGCTTGTGTAAGAAAACCCCAACTCCATAGAATTTGGCCTTATTTGCCTCAAGTTGGCATGCAGAGTTGGGTTTATCTTTTATACCACAGAAAGCCTGCCATGGTAGGAATGATTTGGTGGGCAAAACTCAGTTTGACCAAAATGATTGAGTTAGGTGTTCTTGTACTGGCGTATTCAATTGATGTCCATGCCTCTCCGAGTACCTGGGGATTGCTGGGACATTGGGAGGTTCTTAAATGTACGGGGATGCTGAAACTTAAGAATTTTGACCATCTCTATACCTCAAAAAGCGTGATTTTGAGACCCATCTATATACCATTTTTCTAGAAGCACCCAATTTAGGGTAAATTTCTTTGCAAAATTTTCCGAAAAACACCCAATTTTGCAAATTGGGTCTGTGACAAAAACCCACCCATCAATATACCAAAAATTACGAAAATGCACCCCAAAACCTTTGAGCACCCCGTGTACCATTTGTCAGTCCAACGATTTCACCGCACGACGTCTGTCGATACGCAGTCTTTAAACGCGCTGCGCATATTGCGCTATAACTCTTGAAGACTGCGTATCGGTAGACGTCGAGCGATGTTGCAGTGATGAAATCGCTGGACTATGAATGCACCATAAGAATCCCCCCTCCCCTGGGAGGATTTGCATGAACAATTTTGCCCTGGTGTGGTAAAAATGTTAGTCACTCTGCTGTAAAAAAATTACAAAAACAAGAAACAATTTTACAGACATTCTGACTGAGGTGGTTTTTAATCTTTCTTTCAAAATACAAAATAAAATATAAATACAAATGTCGGACAAAACAATCTGTACATCTTTATTACAATAATCTACTACACTAAAAACCACCATTCCTTGAACACAGATTGCAGGGCCACTTAGCTTTGTCATGTTTTTGCATTACATAGAA
The DNA here is from genome assembly GCA_000969725.1 of Ophiothrix spiculata. Taxonomy (NCBI): domain Eukaryota; kingdom Metazoa; phylum Echinodermata; class Ophiuroidea; order Amphilepidida; family Ophiotrichidae; genus Ophiothrix; species Ophiothrix spiculata. The sequence goes on from JXSR01S051583.1 coordinate 4,980, forward strand.
GAAGGCCCTGCACCCTGTACGTATGTATACATTTTCTGAGGAATAGTGGCTTTCAGTTGACTACCTAATTTTACTTGTCAAATTCATGGATTTGATGAATAACTTGAACTATTACTGTACTCATGAAATTAAATCAACTCATGATACAGTACTGGTAAATCCCACTGGCTCAAATCAATAGTCTATTCTATTCTTCCATACACATAGATACAGTGGAACCTCGATTAACAAAAAATCACCGGGAACAATTATTTTAGTGTGTTATCAGGATTTTATGTTATCCAACTAAATTCACCTAAAATTTCACACTTGGGAGCAAAACATTTTGTGTTATCAGGGTTATTGTGTCAACAGATTTTGTATTAACGAGGTTCCACTGTAGTAGTATGTCCAAACTGTATCAGTCAACACAAGAACTATATACCCACATGGTGGGCAATTAAACATGCATTGACTCGCCTCCACTCGAGCGAAGAAAAAGTTTGAGTGTGAAAATAATAAATCCTTAGTTCACATCAAACAATGCATGTGAACTTTCTACACTCATTAATTTAAAATACAAATTCAAAGACATTTTACTTATTGATACTAGTATCCAAAAGTTGATAAATTTCCTACAAATCAAAGAATTATGTACACTCCCAGTCAAAAGTGTTTGTGCATGCTTAAAAGCAGGCATAAACCAAATAATTAATTCAAACGAACCAGACTCAAATTTATGTTTTTTATAGTTGTCATATGTATCCAATATAAATAAAATAAATCCATGTTTCCTCTTCTATTCGATATACCATAACAGTGATTACCATCAAATTGGCCAATTTAGAACATTGTCAGGTTATGAACTTTCAAACTAATGTGCAGTTACATATTTAAACTCCATTTTTTGAATGTGCAAAAGAAAGTTTAAGAACCTTCAGCATGCCATATTTTCACATACGCTGAATTCCTGTTGATTCTTTAGAACTATAAAAAATATAAAATTCGTGAAAAATTATTGCAAATGAACAGTTCTCAGTTGAGCTAGGCCAGTTTAAGGTTTTGTGGGCAAACACTTTTGACCTGGAGTGTATGGTGCGTTATGCCAGGAACCTCTAATTATACGACAAAAAAATCGACTGCGCATGTGGATTGGTAATTTAATTTAAACATTCATCACAAAAATCAGTTTTTCAGAATAATAATCTAGCTTGGTTTCCATACACATTGGTTGCATTTATATTTTCATGATTTGTAGTAAACCTGGGACACAAATAAATAATTTTATCCAGAGTGAACTTAATGATTTCAATTAAATTGTCTCCCAATATGAGGGCGCTCTAATTTACAGTGGCCATTGCAGATTTGACGCCAAACTGGAACTTTTCATAATGCAGATGGATTTAAAAAGTGTTCACATACTCTTCAAAAAAAGTAGTATTAGCTTAAAGGTTTAGGTCCTAACTATGTATACATACATATGCCCAGGTTTTATATCCAAATTCAGAATTTTGCTGTATTTCATGTATGCTAAGGTACTGTTTATTAAGCAGTCATAACTCTGTGTTTCCCCTTGACGCATACAATATCATATAACGCAACACTTAGTCCATATATTGCATCGATAGCATGATAAATTAAATCTAATGGAAAATATCGTTCATGAATAACAGTGGCAATTACTAGTGCACGAAAGTGCTACATGAATTTGTGCAAGTACAATGACTACAGGACAAACAATAATTTATTGGACAGTGTAAACAAAAATCCAGAGTACAGGGCCCCATTGTTTGTAAATGTAACCCCTGCATGGATTTTGTTTAAATTGTCCAATAAATATTTATTTTGCCTATAGCAGAGATTGGAAGAAAAAAAAAAAAAAGATGTGAAGTCACTTTGGTCTATAACTCCTGAAATGCCAGATAATATGTTCTCGTCAATAAAAAAAAAAGCTCTGAATATGGCACTAAACTAATGGCATAGGGTAAGCACGACTTTCCCGCAATACAGAAAATTATATACCGCATTAATAAATTTAACAGAGTTGATTGGATAAAACCCGATCACATGATTTCAAATACAGCTTTAACCAGATTAATGAAAGCCCTAAATAGTACTTTTGAAAGTACTATATGGCGCTAAATAGTACTTTTGGAAATACTATAAAGCGCTTACTGCATTTACCTTATTCGCGAAGCAGCTTTTACGCACGAAATTACGCACTCATCAAACTTATACGTGCAAGCAATTGCGCGCACTTACCAACGCACGCATTACTTGTAAGCATTGTGTGAGTGCATTTTTTCAAATGTTTTATTTTACTAAATTTGATTTTTAGCACACAAAAAGTACCGAAATTTATTAATGCGGTATATAAAACAAATATATACCAACTTTTTTAGATATCTGGATTAAAACTATGATCCTTCAGTTTCTAAAAGTTTGCAATTTTAGTCACTTCAGGCTCATAGTTTTAACCAGAGATCTTCAAGTCGGTATATATTTGTATACTATAAAATTTCACAAATTTTGAAGAATTTCGGAATTCTACAGAAATTGAAAAAAAAAAGGCGATTCTCGACTCCGAACAACACTTTGGTTACAAAATGGTTAATCATGGAAAATTACAAATCTTGAAGATGGGAGTTTAGAACATAAGGGAACTATGTGCTTCACATAAAAATAACCCTAAATTGACAATATGATTTCAGACATTTTCCTCAAACTATTTACATCTGCATGAAAATTATATTCAATTTCAAAATTCCCATTCTAAAACATGTTATAGCCACGAGTGCAATGCAATCTTCCAGCTACTTGGTGCATTTATCGGAGGTAACGGCAAGCGATGTAAAGCTACAAATTCTCGAGTTTAAACATCCGCCAGTAATCATGTGTTACCGTCACATGACACTTAACTAGTTTGCTAGCCATTTAATTTGCTGTATTTAACAATAACAGTTTACTGTCATTGCTTTACTTCCATGATTGCATTTCGTCATGTGAGTGCAAGAAAGTTGTATCTGCAATGGCTGCTTTAAGTTACGTTTATTTAACACCTATTCGCTAGAATGTGAAAATCCCTCTAAATTTCCCTGTCTTATGTCAGTGGTTCTTGAAATGGTTGACCCAAGACTGGAGGTCATACAGTGTGCAATCCAAATTTATGACGTAGGGCAGCTATTGCAGATACGACTTTCTTGCACTCACATGACGATTTGTCACTCTCCATCATGAATTCACCACAGTGTGAGCCAATCTATCGGTCCCATTGAACACTGAAGTCCATGACATACTAGCAGCAAGCCACAGCTAGCGTCTAGTTTGATACAGTAACAACAATACTTAAGTGTCTCAAGTTACGCTAGTTGCTTCTTGCTTGTATGTTTTGGGCTTTATGGTATACATTTACAATCACGGTTCAGAGGTAGGATTTTGGGTTAGGGTCTTGGTCTTTTAAAAGGGCCTGCAGATAAAAATCTGTATCGCTTTTGAAATCTTTTTAATTGACTTCTTAATCGCACATCTAAGGCTTGGCATCCAAAGACATTCACTCTCTGCCGAGTGACATTTGGTCTACATATTCACTCAGACTTATTTGCTAAAAATGGAGAGCAAATGGCGCTCTCATTGTTTCAATGGATTAAAGCCAATGTCACTCACCCATGTTGTAGTGCTATTATGATTGGGCAAAAAAAAATTAATTGTTGTGTTGCCCTCAAGTGGGATTTCTGAAAAATTGAGTCGGTCGGTCGGAAAATATATATTTTTTTAAATAATTTTTTTTAAAAAGCACCCGAAGTACTAAATTTGGGTGCATTTTCCACTATTTTCACAATATTTTCTAAAAATACACCCAATCTGAGCAAAATTGGGTGCTTTCCCGACCCTAATATTTTTTTTTAAATTTTTGAATAGGGTCGGTCGCTGAGGGCAACATAACAATTTATTTTTTTTGGCCTTAATGAATAAACAAACCCGATCCAATCTGAAGTGTAGCGGATGTCATGAAATTTGTTTAGCAAATGCCAAGCCTAAAACCACTTTTTCCAAATTTCTCTATCTCCCTACTATAGACTCACCAGGTATACAATGTATGCAGCGCCCCAAGAAGGAGCATTCGCACAGGAGACCAACGGCTTAACGTAGCTATCCAAACCACGGAGCAATTAAAGTAAAGTTTCTTGCCCAAGGAAACAAGGAGACGTAAACCGCCTGGCCCGGGGCTCGAACCCGCAACCTCTGTATTACGAGACCCGTGCTCTAACCGCTCGGCCATAGATAAGTCTGATTTTAAGAATGTGATGCAACACCAAAATGACTGAACAATGCACAAAGATCAAACTAAAAATAACAAATAGGGCCTACAACCTTAAACAGAAATAGATTTTACCATGACTAGACAATATTGAAATAGCTGATAGTGGATAAAACAAATCAATTGAATCCTTAATTTCAAAACATGGCACCGTATCCATTCGTCAAATTCAATTGCTAGTCATTTGAATGTACATCACCTTATCAGAGTTATTTCACATCAGTGTGCCGAAAAATTGTCAAAATACTTTTTGTGTTGTTATAGAGCATGACGATTTGTCAAACTACGGAAGTGTATACATGTATCCTTTTAAAGCGTTTGTCAGATGGTAAAGTTGAATTGGACGAATGGATTTTTTTGATTGAAACTCCCAAGACCATATTATGACAAAATGCATCTTGTAGAACAAAGTTTCACACAGCGGGCAATCTTCAGACCACTGATTGGGGATATGTTTTCGAATTGAATTTCATAGATTGAACCATTTGCTGAACAGTATTTCAGTATAAAGCAATATGTTTTAACATCACTAGGTCAAAACGAAGCAAAAAATTGGTTTCGACTCCCGATGTCAAACACCACGGCAAAGCACACATACACTGCCCCGTCACTATAATATAGACAGGCCTTTTTAAGAGAAATCAAAGTATCGAGGGGATAATCTGAGATGGCATTCAATGTTATTCAAAAGCCAAAATATGCAAGGAGAATTTCTTGAAATTTGCTTGTTATTTGTAAGGGTCATTCAAAAGTAGCTAAGAAAAAAAACACCTTTTTAGTAGAGCCTGTGAAGTAGAGGTGTCACCAATCTATATCGGCAATGCAATGTGCATCAGAAAATTATTCATTAAGCATTGTTTATGCTTACACTGTGCAAGAGTCAGAGATGCCACTGATTTCATTGAAAAACCTGAAAAAGCCATCAATCCTTGAAAGATACTCCAAAAAGGGGCAAAAATATATGAAATTTGTAAATTTGAAATAATAAAATACCTGAAATCACGGTTTGAACTTCTAAAAAACCTGTTTTCAGGTTAAAACCTGAAAAGTGGCATCTCTGAAGAGTGCAGGAAAACGATGAATTCCACAAATCTACAGATTCCCTATTAAGCATACGGCTCATACAGGTCTATTTTTTTTGTGCAGCCTGGCTGAGAAATCTCTTTAAGCTGCAGTCAATTATATCATTAATCATACTACTGTGTACATTTTACTAGGTAAATACCCACATTGTTTCATAATGACAATATTTACACAAAAGATCAAGAATAAGAACCCTTTACATAAAAGCAAGCAATATAAATTATGACTGAAAACTACAGAAACTGTATGATTTGGGCAGTCCAGTTTCCCCCAGCCAGGCTGCACTTAAGCCCACGGGTGTAAAGCTGGTTTCAGACTAGCCTGTAGTGCTGTCGTACGACCAGCATGATGTCAAAAATTTAAAGTGCGCAAACCGACCTTGTAGCATCTCCTTGCCGTACGACAAGCCGATATATCGATTACCCTGTCGTGATGGTCGCAACGACACAATATATTGAGTTGGAATAAATTCAACTTTTCTTGCGACAGACCATTGCGACAGTATGCAAATGTGTCGTGCTACGGTACGATAACTCAAAATTGCAAATGTTTTTGTTGTGTGCCGCAACGACAGCTAGTCTGAAACCACCTTAAGAGTTTGGTAGCAAGATCCATCTCAAAAGACTACACTACAGGACAACCAATAATTCATTGGACAGTATAAACATGAATTCAGAGTGCAGGGCCCCATTATTTGTAAATGCAAGCCTACCCTGCATTTTCGTTTACATTGTTCAAGAAATTATTAGTTAGCTTATAGCAGTGCCTCAGCCAAGTATCAGAACTGCTTGACCATGTTACGAGCACAAAAATTATTAATCTGAACAAAACGTGTTCGTTCATCTCCAACCCACCGTAATTTGCACTTCAAGTGAAATACATGACAATGTTGTAATTCTGCAAATAGATTTTTTATGCAGATTCATAACCTTTCAGAACACCGCAAAGTTTCATTTCAAGAATTTGACCTGGGGCCTATTTCCCTAACGTCTAAATCCATCGCAAATGTTAACTTCATTGTAACAGTGAGAGATCATCGCAAAATTTGAGATGGATTTCCCGAAACCGATTTGCGATGAAAAAATCATTGCAAACCATTTGTGATGATTTTGTTTGCAATTAATATATTGAGAGTGCTTATGAGCATCCGCAAAGAAAACATCGCAAATGGAAGTCATCGCAGATTCTTGATATCATGTGATTTTTTTTGCGCCATATTTGGACGAGATCATCTCAAAATTTGCGATAGGCTCGTCCATGCAGATACAGGAAAACTGGAATCTGTAAAAGTGAATAGATGTTAGTGAAATGGAAAAGTTATCGCAAAAAATAATGTTAGTAAAATAGGCCCCTGGAGTATGAAAAATATCTAAATAATCCGAGGGCTACTTGAGGCTGCATTTACGGCTAGTTTGATATGAATGGTCACAAATAAATAGATCTGAAAATGTCAGGAACTCCTAAAAATTCCAGAAAATGTTCATGACTGATATCATCAGAGTTTACAAAAATCATAACTATTATCACCACAAAAATACTGTACAGTTCCTTCAGTCATATCACGTTTGTTCTGCGTAATAATTTTGAAAGTAAAAGAATAACTGCTTTGGACATTCATGTATCTTTACATTACAATAAAATGGCAGGATTTAAACACTTAAATAAAAGGCATAATGGACTATTCCAGTTAAAGGTAATCATTCAAACAATCAGAGACGTGTCACTAGAAAGGGTCCAAACTCAGCTTGAAGGTGTCTTTACACCGTGACGACTTGGGGTAACGACAAGCAACGTAGACCTACGAATTGCAGTTTTTAATTTTACGCCCGCCATAGTTAGTTAACGTCAGTTAACGCTCACACAATCCGCTAGCTACGCACACTATTGTTACTATCAGTCGTTTTAAGTGGCACGTTCGTTACCCTCGGTCGTTACTCTACGTCAGTGTATACGCACCTTAAAGGAGCATAATCCAAAAAAGTTGACAGATTCCAATGAAAGATCAACATGTTTCAGTTGAATTGGTCAAATCAATTTTACTTTATAAGCAATTTTGTATTTAGTCAGCTGTGAAATTTATGAGCATACAAATAATACAAATTATATTTTGATACTAAAATCATAAAAGATCAAAACAATTTGAAGCAAATGAATCAAGTTCATTTAAAGTGCTAAATGTGTACTAATTTCAAATGATTTCTTGACACAATTCACAGCACTTGCCCCAGACTTCTGTATCATATTGCTTCACTGATTTAGTAATCTTCGGAAATTTTGGTAACAAAATATTTTTGTAAAATTTAACAGCTAAAAACTGAGATACACGTTGTGTAAATGAATATATCAAAACCGTAAAATGGAAAGAATACAAAGTTCTGAAATGATCACATTCTCGAAATGATTGGACCAGTTACCCGAGTTCTGATAGGTCTGCACCAATGACCATGGCTACAATTACAAGGTTAAATGGTTCTGACGATTCCCTTGTATGGCCGCAGTAATAATGGCCAGCGCTATGATATTATGGTAAATAGCGTATTTAAATGCCATGTATAATAATCATTATTCAATTTCTGATCAAAGTATGGACTTTCCCCCAGTCTCTAATACCATGAGGGAAGAGGAATAATCACTTGCACATGTGTCATCTTGTGAAACAACAGAAATATGGTGTTGGTCAAGGATTGTAAAAAAGACCTTTAACTGGTTTAGCAGGGACTCTCTTTTGAAAAATGCCAGGCGAGCTTTAAATCACTCTCCTCCAGATTTTTAGGTGAGCTGTGGGAGAGTGATTTGATATAATTTGCAAGGAATTGTATCATTCACATTCTGCCTTGCAATTGTTTGTTTATGCCAATGGTGGGTGAGTGATAAATAGCTCACCTCAGCTTCATTTAAGGAGAGTGATGGCGAGTAATCACTCTCACTACGCCTCAAAAGACAGTGCCTGGTTTAGTCCACCTTAAAACTACAATAACAATAACATTATTATCATGTACTTATAAATTTAACAAAAACAAAAAAAAGCCAGTACCATGACAAGTTTCTTTCTAAACATTACTTGAGGTTATCATCATAGATAGAAAGAGGTTTGGTCACTTTTGTAGACATTTTATAAATATTTTGAAAACTTCTAGTCATTACCATTACTATAGGCCAAACAATAGTTTATTGGACATTTTAAACAAGAATCCAGAGTACAGGGCCCCATTGTTTGTAAATGCAACCCCTGCATGGACATTTGTTTAAATTGTCCAATAAATATATATTTTGCCTATAGGTCAAGTCGATAGGTCAACATTGTTCCATTTCATGGTAACGTCAATCAAATTCTTGATCTAGCACTTATAAAGCCATATCCCATGCTTAATGTCAAATTCTTG
>JXSR01S051603.1:0-13340 GCA_000969725.1 Ophiothrix spiculata
CAGGCACTGCCTTAATGACACATTAACGACTTTATAGATAATTTTTGCTAACTTTAATGGAAAAGTATTGTCTGGTACGAAGCCATTATTTTTCACTTTGCCTTTAGATTTTCAAGACTATTGATCTGCCGCAAATAGAAAGTATGCAGTATAAAGTCCATATTAAATGTATAAACTGCTTTCTTTTAGCACGGAAGATTAACACAAAAAATAAGGAGCTAATCAATGCTCTTTTTATTAGGCATATCTACTCTACTATTCACATGCAACCTTCTAGTATGGGAATTTGAAGTTTAATGTTTTATCTACTATGTCTTATCATTGCATATACTGCCTATTATACTGCACAAGTATTGTCCATGGGATCTGGTCAGTAACCTTAGCTAACCTATATCAGTAAAACTGAAACAACAGATCAGTTTATTATGATAAGATTTAATGGTTCTATTTAAATGGTGGCCTTTAGTCAGACATTTAGATAGAAATCCTTGGGTATAATTGAACAGAAGTTTTCCAATATTATTCCAAACTTGCATTCTAGTAGTATTCGAAAGCTTATATTCTTTGCAATATTTATGTAACCTTTATTACCCCAATTTTAAATATTTGTTCATATTCAGCTCTATATTTTGACCTGCACCTATTTATATTTTACAATTCCATATGGTACAGTGTCAGAGGAGGTTTTCAAGATATCCCACAATGCATTATTCTGATACACTTAGACATAATAGGCAATAATGGTTTTCTGGACAAGGGGCAGTTAGGAATTTGAGAATTCCATTGAATAGTACTCATTCATATCTTTCCAACGATGTGTTTCTTTTCAAAACAGCCCAGTGTTTACCCACATTTCTGACACTTCAAAAACGTCAGAAACCTGTACAAAAGTATAGGAGTTGAATTGGATTTGCATGTACATTGTACAATATTGCGTCTGGTACAGTGTTTTGAGGATCAGGCCATTACATATACATATATGTGCTGTATAAATATTTTCATGATTTTTAGCTGGTATGGGAGTTTGTTGCTAAAATTCATGCATATATCCATGGTATTCAGCTACTTTAGGTTTGAAAATAAGTTCACAATCAATTTGCAGGGATACATAACTATAGGCCTAACTAATAAGAGAGTCATTTGATAGATTGAAATTGATTACAAATGAACTTTTTTTGACTTGCATTCATGTTATATGCCAAGATTTTGACCTTTTGTTGTAAGGGCATGTCTGGCGTCAACTTGCTCAGTTACAAATTAAGCATGTACTCAATTTTGAAAACTCCCACAAAATAGCTTAGTCTTGACATGAATGGAATTGATAGTCTTGAAATTGTTACCAGATCTCTACATAATTGATGTCATGTGATATGTTTCTTATACATTTTTATATTACGATTAATTGCACAATTAATTGTGGAGTTCACAAAATTGGCTCAAATGTCCTTAAAATTTCTTGCATGAGGTGCTGATGTTGTTGGATAATTTTATGAAAAAATATTTTTGCCCTAAATAATCACTTTCATCTTCCATAAATCCATTCCCTATCATGGAAAGATCATCTTGACCATTTGATCAGTGGTTTGTTGTGATAAATTATCTCAAACAATATTTAAAATAGCTTTCCAAAAATGAAAGCGAAATTGTGTCCACCCTTTGTTATATCTCAGTCACCCATGATCAGATTTACTTAGAATGAGGTTACATAAACTTGGCTATTTGTTGTACTTTCCTAGTTTAATGGCAGTAAATCACACCATTATAATGTATACATTGTAAGGGTACAAGTACACAGGCATGTTTTGTTTAAGCTGTCTCTGGAGGATCATTATTGTGTAAAATTGCATATCTTGGAATTGACTTTGACCTCAAAGGTCAATTTGGTTGTTTGATATTTGAGGTCATTGGTGTCAGACTGCAGTTAATAGGTTGAGTATAGGGTTAGATATACAGTGTGTGATTGAATGCAGGAAATGAGGGGAAACTTGGTAGATTGCTTTTGGCATCTTGATATTGAGGTTTAATTAAACGTTATCCAAATTTGAAGCAAAGCTGTTGCTTCTCAATTTACTTTTAATACCAGAAATAAAAACATTGTGTTAGTACCTATCACAGAATGTTTTTGATTTGATAGCTTTGGAAAGTTACTAGACTGATTATTAGTGAAAAATACATAAAACTGTGTGTCCTTTATTACCCTAGTCTTAGGGGTTCAGCCCTGGGGTCATATAATACTCGATTGTCAGACAATCTCCGTTTTTATGGAGAGGAAGGACACAGAGCTATACGATACAATTTTAACCCCTACATGTACAACTTGAATTATTATAAATTATTTTGTAACGAGTAGGCCTATTGCTCAAATATTGTAAATTCTGCATGATTTTCAGAAATCAAATTGATAAAATTCATCATCTTGATTAGCAACTCAAAAGTATAGTGACTTCCACTAATTACAATGTTTGCTGCGTGTTTTCATGCTTCATTAGAGGAATATCTCATTAAACCGCACTCAAAATTTGATTAGATTTGATGCGCTTGCAGCTAGTATAATTTACAACACTTGGTAGTCATAATAAACCATGAAGTGTGGTTGATATTAAATTTAATCATGTATTCATATTGATTTCACACTCTATCTGCTCTATATGATAAGATATGTGGGTTACACCTGGGAACATGAAGATGTTTATATATGCTCGTTCAAATTTATCGAAATATATTGTAATTGTCTTTTTTTTCTTCTTTTTTTCTAGATTTTTTTTCTGTAAAGTAGGGATTTTTTGAAAAAAGACCTTCAAGTCCATCAAAAAGCAGTACCAAAACGATCAAAATCTCCCTGCAAAAGCTGTTATATTGTCCAGTTTATCATCCAAGTGTAAAGCTGACATTTTACTCACAAAATGCAAACACAATTCAAATAATTTTATTGCAAGTGATGCCGCAATTGGCAAATGGATTGCAGTAGCAGAAAACATTTAAACGCAATGTGGAAGCTGGTGGAAGTTTGGTGTTGCTGAAGTGGTGTTGCCTTTTTCAGCACTGATAAATACTTTTATCTGCACATGCTCAGTGGGTTTGTGTTTGCATCAAGTGTTAAATTCAGCTTATCTGCTGCTTTTTGATAACACTGCCAATATTCTTTTAATTGTATATTGACAATGGTATCAGTGCTGTACTATCTGACCACCATTTTATGCCAAGAAAAATGTCTGCCAGAGCTCACAGTACTTGTACAGATATGTCAGAGAGATCAATACGGTGTCAGTTAGGTTGTCTCAGAGTTCTGTGTACTTTTTCACCTCATTGTTCTTTGCATAATCCTCTTGTAAAATATTAACATGTTTTATAATAGATCAATTGTGATTTGCATTATGATCATAAAGAAAAGCTAAACAAAGCCTATCTATACACTGCATTGATTACATTATTAAGTTCCTATTAATAGTGATAATCTGCTTCTTCCAAAATAGCTGAGAGGCCATTGAGTTGTCAAATCATCTTGTGACCAAGGCAAATCTTTTGTGATTTTGAAGAGGATTGTAGATTACGCCATTGTTTGGAAGTAGCCATTGATGCAGTGTATACATTTGTTTAGATTTCTTTATTGACAAAGCTGGTGCTAAAGAATCAAGAAGGATAATAAGACAATTGCCATTTGTTATATGTTATAAAGAAAGGTCAGATTTATTTGAAAATCACAAAATAATCTTTGTTGAAAAATCAATAGCTATGTACGTAGGGTCATATAAATGAAGCTGTGTGAGATAGAGGGAGTCCTTGATATTCTCTAGGTGAAAACTTGAGGAATTATTTTTTCCCAAGAGGCATCCATATTCATTATTGGCACTACTGTAAACGATTAGTTCTCCTATTGGGGAGTTGAGCTCTGATACTCAAGTGAGTGTAAAGAATCGACAGGTCTATTCCATTTGCAACCCGACCGTAGCGAACTTTATTCTTCAGACCTGAAAGCTCAGCTCTGATCCTATATGGATGCCTATAACATGGAAAGAACAATTTCTAGCATTTAGGATAACCTGGTAAAAGTCGAGCACAATTCTAGTACATACTTGCCAACTGTTCCTATTTAAGAGGAACCGTTCTGTTTTTGGCATAAGAAAAAGGTACTTTTTACCAATCTGTTCCTCTTTTTGTAAAATTCTCCCTATAGTAAAGTATAGGAAAATGGGAAATGTTCCTCTTTTTGGACAAAAATGTGCCAGTTTGTCCCTCTTTCCAGTTTTCAAATGTTGGCAAGTATGCTAGTATGATATTCCTAAGGTGCACATTTGGAACAGCATTCTAATACTTTTTTAGTACAATAATTATTCTAGTTCAAAAATGTTACAAGAATTGTACTAGAATGATGTTCCAATTGTGCACGTCAGGAATGTTGTACAAGAATTGTACCGGTACTCAATTTTTCCAGGGTATTATGCCATAATCAACCAATTAAGTATTCTCAACACTGAGAATACTTAATTTTAGAAATTACATTTTAAAATATTCAAACTCTTTAATGGCAATTGGTGAAAAAATCATCACCCATGCAGGATTTGAAAACAAGATTGTCTGTATTGTCACAAGCTTTTTCAGGGGCATTGGTACGATGATGCAAGACACACAAGTTGATCAAACCAGAAAAGTTTATCAAACCCGTAAAATTGATTTGAGCATGCAGACTATCTTCAGTTGCAAGAATTCCCTTGCAGGCCTCATATCTATGTAAACATGAAGTAGGTAACTATGTTTGAAATAAGGCACATTCTCATGCTATGAATGTAAGCAGGGCAAATCATGTCATCCTTCACATTTATGACAGACCTGAAAGTGAAAGAACTGTCTCACTGGGACTGGGTCACTGCCTGTCTGGTATGTTTGTGACAGCTCTTAATTTAGCATGACAAATCCTCATACATGTTACATAAAACATTGAAAGGCTTAAAGAGGGAAATCCGTCATGAAATATTAACTGTTGGGGTACATGTTTAGAACATATTTTGGGTTCAGTGGCAGAAAGTTGCAATTCTTTTGATTTTATATTACAGGCTAATGCCACTCAAACACTCCAATTATAAAGCTCTTTTGACCTGTAGACTAACTCACACTTGTCTCATTGAAAAGGAGACACTCTTATTTTGTCAATTGGATCATTTAACAATGTTTGAACCGCTGAAGATTTTTTAATTTGAAAGTTGTAGAGGCAAAGTTTGTGTCAATGGTTATACAATGTTCTGAAGTCCATTGACTCCATTCAATATAACATGGAACATAGTTACAGTTGAATATAATGGTATTAAAACATGTTCCATCTTATATTGGACGGACTTTAGTATAGGCCTACATGTACTATGATAGCAAATGGCTTACTCCATGAAGTTGGAACACAAAGTGTGACATAAGGTTTAAATTTCAAAACCACTTAATTGTAAATCTAATATCATTTTTAATTAGCACAAGTACTGTACTTAAGCAAAAAAAGTTCACTTTTTGCTCATGGAAGTTGATAAACGCATTTGCACTGAATCTTTGGTCAGCAATTGTGCTAAAAATCACGATGCTACATGGACACCATTTCAGATTTGTTCTCCCTATATCTTAAAGGAAGGTTATGGTATTTCTCATCAATTTACATTTTAATAATGTCCAACTATGGTACTTTCACATGTAAGTATCAACGGTATCATTTGAAACTACGAAAAATGTCAAATGAGGCATCACGAGATGAATGGTATGTGATAAATCTTCTGAAAATGAATATCAATGGATTTAATATCTAAACTTTGCAAGGAATGTTACCTAAAAGGTTATACACCTGTATAAGCAGCCCTTTTCGTTCTGAGAACATTGCAGGCTGTTTATTTCATAATTAAAAGTTTATAATCAGTTCCTAATTGCAGAAATTCAACACAAATTTTACCGATGCTACATGGACACTGTATCCTGTAGCATTGGTAAAATATTGCATTTTCTAATTTTTCTTGCATAATCTGTTTTATTAAATGCCACTCTTGTTAACCAAGCTACACATAAGATCTTGAACCAACAAAACTGGGAAAAGAATTGAACACAGATGCCTAAAACTTACAGAAAACAAATTTTATCTGTACCGATGCTACATGGACACCGTATACCATGTCACACTAAAGTGTCAATTGATCAAAAAATTATATTCTAGATTATACTAGGTTTCTCTATTATTTTATATGAAGAATTTTTTACCATCTGGATAAAAATATTTAAAAAGGATTATATACAGTCTGTTGAATTTTACTAGAAATTCATAATTACCCTCCCGATGCTACATTTTTATACCGATGCTACACCATGGACACCGCGCTTCTTTAGCCATATTTTTAATCTTTAACAAAGGAACAACTTCTGAATTCAAATTTCCTTGAGAACAACTCCCCAAAGTCTTTTGAAAAGAGGTACATTAATGTCAGTATGTGTACCAGCTTTGCTAAAATGCAAGTGTACTGGTTTGAAATCTACCGATGCTACTCTGGACACCGTGCATAAAATCAAAGATATTTTCTCGCAAAATTTGGAAACGACTTGAGATATTGGCATTAAAGTTGGTCAAACTTCAAATATGCCAAATTGCTTCAATAAAAACATGAAATGAATAAATTAAAGTGATACATGTATTGTTGGTGAACTGATTTTACCTATGCTACATAATGATTTTCTCTGGACACCACGTGTAGCATAGGGAAGTTGATTTTTGACTTCTCGAAATTTTCGAATGACCGGTTTCTTTTACATTTAAAGGTTCTCCTTAGTGAATATCGATGTTAATACACAGAATAACATGTTAAATAACTATTGTTTTCGGTTTCATTGGAAAATATTTGTATTTTGCAAAGGTGGTATATCTATGTCACATTTTTTCACCTTAAAAGTGCTGGACACCAAGCACTAAATGGGCCGTAAAAAATTTAAAATGGCAGATAAAATGGTCAAGTAAGTTTTAAAAGTAAGTTTACTATGATGCCTGTCTGCATAAATAAAAACAATGGAAAAAAGTATACCACTAAAAATATAAAACCGGATTTAAATCACACAAGTAGCCATATTTTCAAATTGTCCCAAGTTCATGGAGTAAGCCAAATACAGACTGCCCAAAGCCTAACCAATCAGGTATAAGTTGTATTGTCATCCAACCGACTGGCTTTATGTTGATTATCACTAAGAAGGCAGACATTTTACAGCTTTTCTTTATCTGCAAGCAAGGTACTCCTGCTCACATGTACGTCATAGATACATATGCTCATTGAAGCCACACATATGATGCATAGCATGTTCGTTGCAGGTGTGTTACACACACGCTGTTCATATCAAACTCACAATATAAAGAGGCCTATCTATTTAGGGATGATCAAAATATACAGCAAAATCTATGGTGCTTGGATAAATTCACTGTAAAATTAATTCTGTGGACACAATATTTCAAAAAGTGCTGCCAGCAGTCACTTTTATAGTATTTGATTTTGCAATTTGGTAATTTGTAATGATAATTGATACTTTGATACTATCAAATTGATAGTCACTCTTTGTATATGGTTTATTTCATTTCACAAATAATTCCACCTTGTGATATCTGATTGTACGTTCCTGTTCCAATGTTTCACACAATTTACCAAGCTGGTGCTGATGATCATGTGGCCTTCAATTTTCAGCTAGACTTTCAGTGCTGGTATTTCTATAATTTTTTAATGTTTTAGCGAGGTTTATTATATTTAAAGCCTATGATTTCAGTCATTGCTGTTTTTAAACCAAAATTCATATGTTGAAAAGGTATATAAAGATGTCAAAAATAATTCAAAATAATTATACCTTTTCAAAGTACATTCAGTTTATTTGCTGGGTATAAGTAGTAAGTACTTAAAGTTAGTGTAACATAAGAATTGATGATGTAACTGATCATAATTTGTAGTCATGTTTATGTATTCAGCAAGAACAATATATAGTAGTCATTGGGTTCATTTATGTCATGTTTCATTCCCAAGTTTGTGCCATTAACCTTTCAAGTAGCTAGCCAATTTAACGTTAATCACATGTAGTTTGTGTTGTAAAATAGTAAATCATACTAACATTTGTAGTGTTTAATGGGGATTGCCTTCTCATATCATGCATGCTTCAACTCAACTGAATTGACTGATTTTATTAAACTGACAACTCATCTATCTCAGAAGGTTGCCATTGTATTTTTCCCCCAACCTGGGTGACCAAGTATTATAGGAAGGGAGCGTGGCAGAGCGGTAATAGAGCTCAGGTCTTGTAATACAAATATTCTGGGGTTCAAGCCCAGTTGGGCTATAGGCCTATGTCCCCTTGTTTTCCTACAGTGAAAGAAACTTAACTGTTATTAGTCCGTGGTTTGGAAGTCATGTTAAGCCATTGGTCCACCTTCGTGTTTGACTCAAAAAATTGGGGTGTTGCAAAATAACTTAGATGTGTCTGCAACAACAGTATTGTTATCACCATAATTTCTCAGGGCAAAAATGCTTACAAATTCTGTAGGTACCTGGCTTTAGGGATAATAATGTCCCAACTAAATGCATTTGACTGGGTGTCTTCATTTCTGTTAGCTAATTGTGTGCAAAATTAGTGGGTGTTAAAAGATTGCAGCTACTGATCACGCTGTTAGGCGAGATGTGATTAGAACTAGCTTCATTCCTCTTATTCTATCCGAGCCTGAGCTGCACGAGAGAGACTTGACTAGTAGTTGGCCTTTGATAGATACTCATTGGTCGGTAGATCACATGATACAAAAGGCAGTAATGTGATGTGGCTGTAAATGCCCATTTATTACAGTATTACAATTTGTTGACAAAATTGTATAGTTCATGTGTACTCCACAATTTTGCCAATTTATGTATAATACATAATTCTTGTACTTTGCTTATGCCTATAACTCATTATACTTAATGATTCAATAGCCTATTATATTCTTAATTACCTGTCATGCGATGATAGATGACACAGAATTTGTCATTTGCCTCGGACAAAAGCCTTATTCCATTCATTAATTTTTTGTTCCGTTGTTGTGCGCCAATCGAGCTCATCTGACGCTTTATTACAGGTATAGGTAGACAAATTGATCAAATTGTGTTCATTGACATTTTATCAATTTGTTCTGTATTAATACCTGATTTAGACTTCTACCATAATCAGTAAATATATTGTTCCTATCAATGGCATCCAGAGAGCCAAATGGATCTTTTAATGATCGCCATAGCTGATTTAGTTTATATTTTAAAAAACCATAACCATTAATTGTATTACACAAACTTTTAAATAATCCTTTGACAATGCAAATAACAGCCTAATTGTCATCCAGACTATTGAATTCTTGTTGATGATGTAGTACATCCTAAATAAAGTCAAAGTAAATTGCTTTTAAAGATAGAAGCAAAATGTTGAACAATTCATATGACAGGCTGATAGAGTACGACACAAGAAATTATGTGTCTGCTCTGTCTCAACTTTGAATTAACTTACGATATCTGTTTAACAAAAATGCTTGCATATTGGTGTGAAACATATCAAAGCGTACGAATCATTTGAAATTTTGCGCTTTAACTACATACAGCCTTCTGATATTGATCCAAAACAAACCCACTCGTAGAAAAAAAATCAAAAGTTAAAGGTGATTGGGGGCTTCCTGTTTTTAGGATCTTATACTATTGCTTTTTAAATCATTTGACATTTTGCACTTCAACTCCCAGAATATAATACAATGGCAACCTTCTTATTTGTTTTCTTTGATCTTAGCAACTCACAAATTGTTTTCTCACTTAATAGGAAGTAATTTTGCAGTGTTCTTTTCACCAACTCCCATGTCCCAACCCTTCTGGACAGGAAGGGAATCACTAGGACATCACACTATGTTAGGTCATCGAAGCAGAAGATATTTTGTCTTGTGATTGCATGAAAGTAGTAGATGCAATAGCTGCCATGTTTCATAATTTTGTGTTACTCATTATACAGAGTCCAGTCTTGGGTCAGTGGCTTTTGAAATGGTTCTTCAAGTGATTGTATAAGAACCACTGGCACATGTGAGACAAATTTAGAGGGTTTCGCATTCTTGTGATGCTGTGTAATTTATCAACGCTATTGCCGATACTATTGTCCTGCCTTCATGTAATGATCTTATCTACTGCTTTCATTTTTCCTTACTGGAAAGGACTGATGTGATGTCCAACTGATTTCTGTCAAAAGAAGATATCTAGGCCTTGCCATCATGCGTTGCTTCCAACAGGATATTTTGTACAGGTTGTAATGAGAGGGTTTAGGGATGAAACATATCTGAAATGCAAAACTTGATTGAGGTCTGCTAATTATGCTATGTTTTATTAAAACTTGTACAAAAAATCCCATCGGAAGCAAGGCATGATGGGAAGGTCCTGGCATCTTCTTTTATTTCTGTCCATGTTTTATATGCTGCAGGGATTTTGTTGTAATGTTAGAATAATTATTATACACCTCCAATAATTAATTTGGCCGTATTAAATGCAGTCAACTCAATTTTTTTGCTACATTTTTGCAATGTTACAACTCATATCTGATACAGTAAGACCAGAATTATATCACAAGTGTTAAATTTCTCAAACCGAGACTTTTTGTGACAATTAATTTCACTCATTTGCATCAACCTGTTTGTGATATGTCATATACATCAACGAATTTGGCACTTGGCAAAATGAGTAAGATTAAAATAAAATCCTAGTGAATAATTCTGGTCTTACGGTAAAGTTGACTGTAGCTTCCATATTATATAAAAATGATTTTGGGCCATTTTGTGAGTATATATGTGCAAGAAGGGAGTCACATTTGATATTGAGAACTAGTCCGGGTTCAGGTATAAACCCTTGTTTTGTATCCAAAAGTCTGCACAATCCAATCTAATCAGAAAGGTTTTGCGCTATGGATTTGCTGTTTAAGCTCCTGAGATCTAAGAAATAGTTTTCTTTGAGAATTAAAAGGCATTTGACATGTTGTCAGTTTTGTTCTCATAGCTCAAATGTGTCCCTTCTTATACTGATATTCTCATGTGTGTCAGCAACTCAAACCTTCCACCTGCTCAGCTGGCTATTTCAATTTGGTTGAATGTATTTTTTGGATAAAATTTTATTGTTTCTTTTTCTTTTTTTTTTTGAGGGGGTGTTATTTGCGGATTTTTGTAATATCTTGACCAAATGCATTGTACCAGTGCTACAACTCAGTGGAAGGTTTCCCCGTATTTAAAATTTGGTTAAAGTTGTTCTTTTTGCCAACTCAAACTTCTACAAGGCAAACTTATCTAAGGTATTGTGATATTTTGTCCAAACCTTTTATCATGTTTTGCTTAATTACATTTTAGTCGACCAAGCACCCTGGGATGTATATTCAGATGAATGAGGACAAACAGTTTAACTTTCTAATGTGGAGGTCAAGGGTTAGAACTACTGCCCTGTTTTATCCTGATATGGGGTCAAGGGTCAGTTGATCATGTAATACCCATGTTGCCTCCTACATTTGACTATCAAATCTTATTTTCTTGTTCAACTGAATTACTTTTCAGGGATGATGGTCTGCTAGTGTTACAACTCATGTGGAAGTATGTTGTAGGATATCTAGAATTTTAATGAATTAAATTGAACCAAAATATACCTCAGGTTAAAGTTCTTGCATCAACTCAAAGTCCCAAGAATTTCCTTTAAAAAGAACCAAGCAAAATGCTACTTTGCTGCTAGATTTTTGAAAGGATTTGCACCCTTACAACTCATATGGGATTCCATATAGTAGAGTTAGTCATTTTGTACCCACTTGTATCCCTGGTGAATTAAATCATAGTAGAAAATGGTGAAATGTTGGTAGAAATGACATGGGTCAACAATATGCTTCATATATGGGTTACTAATTCAACTAATACTTAAGCTAAATCAATTTTAATTAAAGCTTTTACGTATTATAATATATATTTACAATGTAGAAATGTAGAGTGGGCTTTTCTGTTTTATACTATTTTAAACTTTCACTTTTCAATGGCGAAATGTTTATCCCACCAAGGTATTTGTATGTTCATTGTAAAAACATGTTGAAATTATTACAACATTGCGGTAACCACATCAGATACTCTGATATCAGCTTAATCTGTAAGCAGTGTTGAATCGCCTTATTGGATATTTTGTTAAGAATGTAGTGTTAACATTTTGATTAAAATTGTGCTGTTGTTTTGAACAAGTTTCAGTTTTAATTGCTAGATGCGAAATCAGCCCACCCTTTTTCAAGTAGCTTGTAGTTTTATATCTTTTCAAGTTTGGTGGTTTTAGTGGTGATGGGATTTGTTATCTTAGGAAGGAATCAAAAACATCTCTTTGCTACATAGACATAGATTATATTTTTGCATAATTTTGTAATGATTTACAACTCATTTCTGACCTGTGATTCCACAGGTATTTGCTGTGATGTTCTTTTCATTATGTAACTCAGATATATGTTGCTATTTGTTCATTTTACTCATCATTGTTTGTGAAGTGTGATCCCCAACTGTAGTAAATGTTTTATTAGTAATTGTGTGTTAATCCTTCTTTAGAATCATCGTTCTGTATTTAATTCAGTTATGTTCTTCATATTTATACACCACAGATAAGAAGCTTAATTTTGTATAATTCAACACTTCTGTACTATTTCTTATACTATTTATGTCAGTTTTTATGCAGGGCATCTTAAGCTAAACAATAGTTTGCCTCTGACCAAACTGATACAATTAAAACCACTTCCTGTTACAAAATGACATAAATAGTACTGACTTAAATATTTTACAAAATATGCACAATATGCACAATAGTTATTATCCTAATGTCAACAAGATTGCAAGAATGCAACAAAATTGATAAGTATCAATGGTTTTAAGAAAAAGGTATCTAAGGCTGAGTTCACACTATTAGTCATGACTACTCGTGAGCGACTCTAGAGCGAAAAAACTTAGCAGTCACATGAACATAACTTGCTCTAGTAGCCCGTTACTTGTAGTCACGAGCTAGACACTATCTATAATTGGGTTCACACTTGTAATTTGCTTGTGAGCAGTTTACGAGCAGGTAAAAAGTCATGACTAAATTTTCATGTGTGAACACACCCTTATAGTGTTAATTATATTTTGTAGTGGATATAATGATTACCTGGTATGAAAGGCAAAATAATCTGAAGTGCGTCATTGATCTTATGAATTTTACCATACTTTATACTACCTCTTTTAAGAGTGTTATTATGTTATTACGTAATGTAAACGTAACCATGTACTACTCATATATGTATCCAAAAGTCTGCACAATCCAATCTAATCA